>JASDQU010819130.1:27152-43681 GCA_032191745.1 Picea mariana | reverse complement strand
CACAATAAAAGCACATAATGTTTTCCATGTTTCATTATTGAAGAAATATGTACATGATGCTAACCATATAATTGACTGGTCTGTGATCTAGGTGGAACTGGAGGGAGAATTTCTACTAGAACCTCAGTACATACTGGACAGAAAGGAAACCCCACTCTAGAACTATACCATTGCACAGGTCAAGGTGCAATGGAGACATTTTGGCCCAGATGAGGCTACATGGGAAATGGAGGATGCCATGAGACAAGCATATCCAATTTTGTTTACTTCTGTACATGCATGTCATGTTGATAGATAAGAACATCGAGGACAATGTTCCTTTAAGGGGGAGGGAATTGTAACACTCTATTTCCCCCAGTCTGTAAAAATAACTATACTGGCCAAGAATTGTGGCAAACTCAAAAATGTGAATGTGTGATGTGAATGGACCTTGTGGAAAAGTTCAATGAATGTGAATAATATTATATATATATATATTGCAGGACTACTGAGAGGGGAAGGTGTTGAAAAAGAGACCACGATGGCTGAAGAAAGGTGGTGGAAGGAACCTAGAATGGTGGCATTAACTTCCACCAAAACCAATATCGTATTTGGACTTCACTGGCCTGGAGAACCAAGAGCGGCTCGTTGGCCCCGAATTAAATGACTCGCCAGGTTGGTAGGTAAAGGGATCCTCATGAGTAATGAGGGATGGGGGTGAATTGCCCATCCATAGAGTCCTCAGACCTAACCACCGCGAGGAAGATCATGCCACACACAACCTCGCCGAAAGGAGAAAAGGCAGGAAGAGTATGGGATCAAGGGCAGATGCGAGGGAATGAGGAAGGAGAACTCTGGAAAAATATAGAGTGAATGATAGCAAAGAAGAAGGAGAGTAACCTTTGTTCTCAGTCACTGGAAAACAGAGACGCAGTCTCGCAGCATCGTGGTCTCATCTCAGGGGTGGCTAGTGGTAAATCCGCTAGGAGTCATTGAGCCTACGGTTGGGTGGAAACGAGCACCCCTCTCAGCAATTGCAATCACATCCGGTGTTATTTCTGATAAGTGTTTTACATCTTGCATCTTGAAATTTATATGCTGACATGTATGCTCATAGTTTGTGCAGTTTATGAATGGTTTGAATATAAGACTGTATGTGTGGTGTTTTGATCAGAAATGGTGGTTGCATGCTTTTATTGGAAGGACCACGTATGGCTTAGGTTATAGATAGATTTGTATATATATATATGTATGCATATTGTATTACTTTGGACTTCAAGTCTGCTTTTGGGAAATCTATGTCCTTATTCATCACCAGGAATGCCCGGAATGGACCTCTCCACAAAAATACCCTCTCTGGAACTTACCTAGAATTTGAAAAAGGATTTGGAGGTGCAAGTCTTAGTAACCCTGTACGAGGAAGAATGATCCTCTTGAAATCCTGAAATAGCAGTGTAGGGACAAGTATCGATCGACAGACGAGATCCCGTCCGAAGATCTGTGGTCATTCATGACCGTTAGATTGGAGGAAGAAACGAGGGTGTTACATGCCTTAACCTTTTTCCTTTATCTTCATGAGTAGCGAAGAAATCAGGACCATAGATCCCTGTGGTCCGTGAGAGTATCTGGACTATTGGTTTTTCCACGTCCAGGGAGCAGCGGGAGAGTGCACAGCGCGGGACAGATCTGAACCGTCATACCTTAGTTAGAAAACCCGACAGCCATTGGATCTGTCAAGAGATGCATGAGGGTTAAGCCCTCGTGAACAGAGGCGAAAGTCCCGAAAGAGGAGTTGGTATCGGGATTTCGGACTCCGGGATTTCAGAAGTCTCGAGGACAAGAGTTCAGGACACTCCATGGTGGAAGTCCCGAAATAGTTCTGGACCATCTGATTTAGAGAGGATACATGTCACGAGATTACCCATTTTGGGGATTCGGACTTCAGGAAACAAAAGAGGAAGGTGAGAATTTTGACTCCGCACCTGGCGAAGTCTCGAAACAATCTAGACCATCCATCTGTGGGGGACACATGGCGGAGATCGAGAGTCCATCGGTATTTTGGATACCGGGGACTCGAATTAACAGAGGAATTGCATCACTAGGGGTCGCAAGTCGCGCAATCACAAAACAACGAGGACCGTCCATCTGAGGGAGGACACATGGCAGCAATCTAGGATTTCGGGAGAGTCTCGAAAAGAAGAGTCCGTCAGGATTTCGCAAATTGGGAATTCGGGAGTCCCGTTGACAAGAGGTCGGGCTCTCGTATTGATAAGTCCCGAAGGGAATAAGACTGTGGTCTTATGAGAAGTGGTCATATGGACCAAGGCTTAGCCCAGGGGGGGATAAATGATGATCGAAGCCTCTTCAGCATTTCAGCATTTCGGGGTTTGCAGAGTCGAAAGACTCGACACTCTAGTAGTGCGGAGCTGTGAAGTGCGAAAAGGCGCCGTACTCGTTCGGTCCGTGGTCGTGACCCACGATCACATGGAGGTGGACAAGGGAGGAACTAGCTTACGCTAGGCCCCCGCAGGATTTCGGGGATTTTGTCCCTCGAGAAAAGGCGAAAAAATTATTATGCTAGAGTGGGTGTGTGACAGGTATTCACTATTTCACCCCCAAGCACACTAACCTTTTCTTAGATAGAATGATTTTGGAAACTCCACACTAGAACCAACAGATAAACCCTAACCAGAAACACCATTGTTGCAATAGTATCACAATACCAAGAGAAAATACCTCTACTAATAGAAGCATACCTTTACCAAGAGAAGCACATAAGAGAGATACCAGAAAAACTAAGATTAGACCATGACAATTGTTGCACCACCCTCTCCAGACTTGTGCCTCCTTCTATTGTAACTATAGTTGCTTCTCCTCAGACTTGCGCCCTCCTTCTGTTGAGTGAGAGAGTGTCTAAATGAAGAGCACCTAGCCTCTATTTATACTAGTCTACCAAGGTGTCTTTTCATGTGGGCCCAAACTCACTTTCTAGAGCCTTTTAATAGTTTATTATTATTCTCTTTGGGTTGACTTCTCTTATAGGGTTTTCACACATCTATTTAATGGTTCTCTTACTTCTGAAATATTCTATTCTAAGTACAAAGGTTACACTTGGAGGTTAATACCTCTCGCAACTACCAAAACATCAACACTCCCTCTTATCTAGGGAGGTATTAACGAATATGTTCTTCATGTAATGGTATCTATCACATCCATCCATCTCACATGGCATGGGAAATACTCACATGGTCTTGCAGACTAGTCTACAGGTAGCATCACCATAGCCACAAAGGATATCTCATGATCAAATAGATCATGTCTCAAGTAGCATGGCCACACATGCCATCTCATGATCAAACGAATCATGTCACAAGTGTCACCAGCATAGCCACACAAGCTATCTCATAGTCACACACACATACTATTTGATGGTCATGTCACAATCATGTATCCAGCATAAACCAAATCCCACTAGTTTGCACAACACTCATGATAGGAATTTCTTCTGGTCCACAATAACCAAGTGTTAGATCTATAGTCATAGAAACAACCATCTCATGTAGAAATAGGTAACGAGGTGACTAAGTCTCATATGGAGTCTTACCATCTCACACATACAAAGTTCTCACATGAATAAGTCCTTAAGGGGATAAGTTTAATGTGGGATCTCACAGGATGTGCTCTCATATGAATAAGCCACACTGGTTGGCACACCAGTGTAACATGTGTACCCGACTATTTCACTGGACTAGAAATATAACAACATACCAGACTATTTCACTGGAGTAGCTATGTCTCATCATACCAGACTATTTCACTAGAGTAGATATGCCTCAACATACCAGACTATTTCACTGTAGTCACTATGCATACCAGAATATTTCACTAGAGTACCTACGTACTAGACTATTTCATTGGAGTAGTAATATAAAAATGTACCATACTATTTCATTGGAGTAGTTATGTCTCAGTGTACCAGACTATTTCACTGGAGTATATATGCCTCAGCGCACCATACTATTTCACTGGAGTAGCTATGTGTACCAGACTGTTTCACTGGAGTAGAAATATACTAGACTATTTCACTGGATTACCTGCATACTAGACTATTTTATTGGAGTAGAAGACATCCAACACACTAGGTTGGCCCTCTAGTTGTCTTGGAGGCATTCCCTCCCTGAAGGATGTGCATTAAGCCTCCAACCACACAAACTGGTTGGACCTCCATAGCTAGGAAAACACGCTCTCCTTGAAGGATCTACATGAAGCTTCCAACCACACAAACTCGTTGGACCTCCAAAGCTAGGAAAACACACTCTCCCTGAAGGATCTGCATGAAACCTCCAACCACACAAACCGGTTGGACCTCCATAGCTAGAAAAATATTCTCTCCCCAAAGGATCTGCATACACATCATCTTGACTAGTGCCATAGTCAGTGCCCAGGCATGAAAAATTGTTTTCCACACTATACCATGATTCTATATGGAGTCGCATCTGTAGCAAATCATACCCTATCACAAGGGTATGTCCTTCTGGACCACACCAAGCTTATCCCTGAAGTACTCAAACTTCACCAATGACAGAGGCTTGGTTAACACATAAACTACCTAATCATCTATAGCCACATACTGGAGCTTCACTGCTCTCCTCTACACCATATCCCTGATATAGTGATACGTGATCTCAATATGCTTTGAATTTAATGAAACATTGGATTATCTGACAATGTCACACAACTTTGGTTGTCGCACCAGATGCAAGTCACCTCTAACTCGATATCAAACACATCAACTAGAAACTTCTGAAGCCACACTACTAGTTGAACACATTGCTATGTAGTTTTCCTCAGTCGTACTGAGTGCTACTTTGGACTTCTTTTTGTTGAACCATGAGATCATACCTGATCCCACACGGAAACAACATCCACGTGTACTTTTTCGTTCTGAAACACTACCATCCCAATGCATTCTAATCTCACAATCTGCATCATACCTGAGTCCATAATCCATTTTACCTGTCATGTACCTAAAAACATGTTTTGTCGCAACCAAGTGAACATGTCTCGACTCAACCATATACTAATTCATTGTGGTCACCGCAAAACATATATATGGCCTTATATTTTTTAAGTACATCAATGAATCAATAATTTGTCTATACATGGTGGCATCCACTGTCTCTAAAGATGTATCACTCAATAAATTCAAATTTGTCACCATCAGTGTAAGCATGGATTTACAATCCATCATTATGAATCTCTTTAGAATATCTACAACATATTTTTCTTGGTACATGAAAATCTCATCCGGTTTCTGCCACACCTCTTGACCCAAGAAATAATTCATCATACCTATGTATTTCATCTCGAACTTTTATGCAAGATTTCTATTGCACTCAGTGATGAGTTTCTCATTCCCTGTTAGAAACATGTTATCCAATATCAAGGGGTAACCAATCCCAGACTCATCAAAATAATTGTCTGGCATATCCTGCCCTGGGTGCCTACTTAATCCCATACAAATATTTATTCAATCTGCATACATGAGACTCCTTCTCATGTATCTTGTGGTTGCTCTATGTGCACTTCTTCTGACTACTAGAGAAATCATCTCATCACAATCTTCTCCCTCTTTTTGGGAGAATACTTTGAATACAAATCAGGCTTTGTACAACTCTATGCTACCATTAGCAACATGTTTGATCTTGTATATCAACTTGGAAGTTTCCACTGACTTCCCTTCTGGTCTCGGAACCAAGGAAAAATCCACATCTCAGTCCTTTTGATTGGCTTCCTCCTTTGTTACTAAAATAAGGGAATATTCTAGGAGGTCTCATATCTCCTTAAAGCCTTTTAAGCTTCGATCTAGTCTTCTCAATTCATGGCATATGCCTGTCAATCCTGGAAGACGTCTCTCTCTCCCATATGAATTTGAAGCAGAATACTTTTTGAATAAAGGTCTATAAGCCACTGACTCTCTCTAAAATCAGGATCACTCTGAGTCTCCATGATCCCTTTGAATCTTGACTCCCTCTGAGTCTATATAATATTTGGATCCATCTTCACCCTCTGTGTGGGATGATTTCCTCTGAAGTCTCCTATGAATGGTACTCGGGAGGCTACTCCTCCCTACTAGATCGTGAGGGTTGACTCCTTCTAAACTCTATCTCCTTCTAAGTTGGTACTTGGTGGGGCCACCTGCCTCACTGCTGGGGGAGCCATCTTCTCCTCATGATATGGATCATTAATGTTATATATCTTTGCATCCTGCAAAGTGTCACAGGACCATGCTGGTCTCTTCCTAGTTACTGCAATGATTTTGGGTAGGCCCTTTTGGCTCTACTAACTCTTCCTGGTGATCTGAAGTGTGATCAAATGATCTAGAGGGATTTGTTTGGTCATATTTGAAGGCTTCTTCTCCTTACAATCAATCTCCATATGAGATACTTTGTATCTCGTAAAATTACCCTTCTTTCCAGAAGGTTTTAACTTTGTCCTCTTTTTCTTTGGTGCATGGATGTATACGGTCATGTATACAACTTCTTATCTGGATAGTATGCTTCATGTCTCAAACTAGAGACCATCTAATATGTTTCCTCCTGCAACTGTCACTATGCTTCCCCTCAAAGTTATCACTTGTGACCTGCTCGGAACAAGAAACAAGAACAAAAATATCTCCATGGTAACCTCCATGGAATTTACAAGATAACCTCCCTAAGACAAGAGAAAAAAGAGAAAAACGTATAATAGCGTTTTCATAAGAAGATAACTATGTTAACAACAATAAAAGACAATTTCATGGTATAGCATTACCAAGGAAATATCTCCTAGAAGCAAAACAAGAAATATCTCCTAGAGGAGATGTTAGTTCATCTTTCAAACAAGTACAATAAAAATTTATATCAATAGTACTCACATGCTACCAAGTATTAATTGTATCTATCAGTAATAGAACCTTCCAAGGATTGTTGTCACAACTATAGTGTTTACTTGTAATGTAGCAATTATCAAACTTGATATGTGCAAATTGGAAATTTATCAATTTAGTCAATCAAACCTAGAACCTTGAGTCCTATATTCAAGAATGAGTGTTGTTGTTTTTCTTTCGAGTCTCCTTCACTCAAGATGACAAGTGTTCTATTCAACCTATCCCATGTACTAAGACAATATGTTTTCTTGACAGAAATCTAAGTTAGAGAAAATAATGCAAATAAAATCTAAAATATCAACCTTAATCAATCTAATACTTTGACTAAAGTCAGCTTATAACTTTAACTTCGACCAAAGGTTAGTATGATAATCATAACTTCAATAGATCAAAATACAACTAGATGTTCATAAGATCACAATAATGACATAACAGCTAGAGGCATATCAAAACAATCAAACCTGGAGTGTGTTGTTCCTCTAGATGTGTTGGATATGATATCCCTCTAGATCTATGATTTTTTCTTGGACAAAAAGATCCCTTATCCTACAAACACCCTCAAGTTAGTGACACATTTCAAACTTATACAAGTACATACCTCCGGCAGCAGCGGAAAATAGAGGTAGACAGTGGCACCATCTGGAAGTAGCGGTAAGTAATGAAGAACCCAAAAATTTCAAAGTGCTCCAAATTGCAATATGAAGATATCTTGAGATGCACTAGGGTAAGAATAATTTCAGCATCCTTTNCAACGAGTTATCAGAAACTTTACTGGACCAAAGGAACTGCAACTGGTACTGCAACTTGTGTTGCAACTAGCACTGCAACTGGTGTTGTAACTAGCACTGCAAATGGCATGAAGCAACTGGCATGAAGCAACTGGCATGAAGTAACTGGCATGAAGCAACTAGTACGAAGCAACTAGAATGAAGTAACTGGCATGAAGCAACTGACACTGCAACTATAACTGGTACTGTAGACCTAGGGTTTTATGAGGAAAGCCTAATTTTTAATTTCATAATTTTGGAGATATGATCCGAGGGAAATATGCACCCTTCTTAGGAGACATTCTTGATGGGTTCAGTAAGTTCTCAACGAGCTTGACAATGGGGGAAACTAAGGATCTTCCTTCCAGTGATTATACCGTTACGAAGAAAACCAGCTTTGAAACCATGTTAAAATTTTTGTATGCTCATTTAACCATAGACAATGTCACATCATTGTCACCCAACTATAGGAATTCACTATGCCACCCCTGAGAACACTAACATTTTCTTAGATAGAATGATTTTGGTAAGTCCACACTAGAACCAATAGATAAACCTATTGGGCTAAATATATGCACTATTAATTCCCAACATTAAATTATCAACCGAGGCCCGTAAGCTTCGAGTTGCAAGCATAGGAAATGCAGGATTGGAGCCTAGTTTATCCTAATCTAAAGTCAATGACAACATGAACAAACTGAGAAAAGTAAAACAAATTGTAGGAAATTAACACTAAGGATTCACCATTGGGACATACAAATAAATTAGTGCTATAAAGGCTTAGATCACATTCTTTCATACACTCAGGGTGATGTTCTTGTGATTAATCATGATTAAATTACTTATGTTTCATGTCCTTCAATGATTATTTCCTGTAGCGGATCCACACTTAAATGCAATAAAAGAAACAAGCAAACGGAAATGAATTCAAGTGACGAGAAATAAACTAACACCTTAGGATGAATCCCATCATGGAGAGGCCATATCTCACGAGTTAGACATTTAATCTTTCCCTTGGTGAAATGAAAATGCTAAACTAGTGTAGGAATCGGAAATGTTAAACTAGTGCATGAAACAAAACTAAAGTATGAAAAACTCAAAATCATCAAACTCAATCAACACCTAAGATTCACTTGATCAACTAAATTTATGAAATCTATAAGATTCACTTAGACTCAAAACCACCCTTTTAAATGTTGTTGGCACAGGGGCAGACCCAAGGTTCAACGCTCAAGAGCGCACCAACAAAGCCCTAACTACCGGCCCTTTCGGCAACACCTGGGAAGCAGATGAAGTCTGGCCTGAGGTAGAGGCAGGGGTGGTTGCAAGACTCAGGTGTCTGCAACCTTAGCCGGGACACAGATCTATGATTATCTTGCTTACAGTGCACTTAGCGTCAGTTAGTTCCTAACATACATTCATTAATACACTTCGCAGAAAGCACATAGCACCGCAGTAATTACTCAGATCTATCACTTAGCAATGATAAGCAGGTCATACTCAATAGATTAAGCACTTAGCATCTTATGTATCATATCTAGCATGAATTCATATCTCATAAGCACAAAGCATCAATAGATCTATCTAAACATATCATGGCACTTAGCAAGAGAGAGACAAACACATCAGCACAATACACAGAGTTATCGTGGTTCACCCCCACCCTGGGGCTACATCCACAAAGTCTTCTTTATATTATCTTGGTCAGGCAGTTACAGCACGGAGCTTCAATGACCCTTACTTTGCATAGGACAAGAGATCTGCATAGCTCGCTAGATCCTCTTTCCCTGAGTAGATCCAAGCACTAAGCCTTCTCACACTCTATGCACTCAACACTTATTACATCATGCACAGAGCTCTTACAGTCACATAGACTTCTGATCACATAGATCCAACTTATGCACTAAGCCATCGACTAGATAGGGCCTCTTTTTCTTACATGGACTAGACCTCTATTTATACATAGAAAAAGGCCGAAACAAGGGCCGACATCCCTTTCCCATTACAATATTCCCAAAAAAACCAAAAAGGTTCCACAAAAGGTGGCGAGATCCGGTGATCTCTGCTTCGCCATGTGCTCCATCTTCGACAGGCAGTCAAAGTACCAAACGGTCAACTATGACCAAGTATTCCTCAAAACTTGGTCGAGGGCCAACAAATGTATACACCAATCATAAAGAAATAATGAGTGAATCAAATGCACAAGAGTATAGGATATTTAATACAACGTACATTTAGAAGAAATCAATGAGAATACAAGTTTACTAATTTTATGCTCTGAAAGACTTGCATACAAAGAATAATACCTTTTGAATCTAACTAATTTTTAGGCGAAAAATAATAAATAAAGAGTGATACTTGTTTATTTTTTGCATTCAAAGATTGTGTATATGATAAGGTCTTAATGAATCAATCAATCTTTGAAGCAATAAACAATAGCAAAATGGAAATGAGATGGAATGGAAATATGATAATGTAATGGAGTAGATCTAATCCATGATGGGTATATGCATATGATGGAATGGATTAGAACTGAAACAAAGGGGCGAATGTGTGGATAGAATTCGTGGGTGTGGTAGTGTTTTTGGGAAGAATTGCAAGTGGAATATGAAGAGATGGAAAGTGAAAAATACCTTCTACAATTGATCTTTGTGTATGAATTGAATCTAGATGAGTATAGCAGTTGCAAAAGGTATGTGTTTGTTAATGAAAATGGGTGGAAACAAATATGAAATTTGATCATATGGATGTTATCTTGAAGAGTATTATTCCAATCGATTTTTGAAGAAAGGATAAGATGCACATATGGGAAGAAGGTTTGGAAATGAATTGAAATGCAATGAGAATGAATTGCACAAAACGAAGTATTGGAAACAATTAATGAAAATAACATATATCTATAGGATTGGTGCATACAAATGAAGGGTAAAATGAAATCTAAGTTTTAATTACCAAAACTAATGCAAAGGATAGAATTGAAATGCATCTTAATTGAATCCCATCAATAATCAAAACCAGAATTGAATTGCATGTAAACAAACAACACGATACTAATCTACAAAATAAATAAAGTATGGCAACACTTACCCTCATTGAGGGGCCCTTCCTAGGAGGTCAGTGTTTCTAAGAAAGAATCAGATCAAGTTGGAAGGATGCTCAATGTAGCAGCAATGATCAATTCTTGATTGAGATTAAAAACTCTGTTTTTACATGGCTAACAACTCCTTAAAGCTTTCTCACAAGAATAAATCTCTCATTTACAAAAAAATCATGAAAATAATGGCTACCCTTCTCATCCCTATAAGACTCTTATTTATACATGAAAATCACTAAAGCGAGGATGGGACCGAATCCCAATGCTCAGATTTCAAATTTTACATTTTTAGGAAAAAATCTCTAAAATATGGGTTTTATTGCAATTTGGGTAGATTTGAGTTAGAGTTCTACACATATCTTACAAACTAATTTGAATTTGGAAACAATTCCCACATTTACTCAATTTTTCACCTTTTGGACAAAACCCATATTTTAGAATTTCAAGATATTCCTTCATATGCACGAAAATCGAGGTGCAAGTTGGAAGTTTGAGGTTTTTACTAATTTTTTCATAATCATTCCCCCTAGGCTGGACGTCCACACATGCTAGATGAGTGGATTCTAACACACACTTGTCTGCATGTTGACATCGTTCTGGACAAAACCCATGTCCCAGATTTTTCTCTAGAAGCATTCCAAATTTTCAAACTATATTTGGCATTGGATGCCTGTAGGATGTTGGTATCGGATGCACACAGGTGACAAATAAACATTGGGTACCAGATGAACACAGGTAATGAATGATTGTAGAACCTTTTGGTACCAGATGACTTGGAGTGTGAGTATTGGATTGTTAAGTTTTAAGCTATTATTGGAGTTATTTGCATTTTACTAGATAACAATAGCATAAGATAGGATCACTGAGAAATACACAATCACAAGAGACACATCATTTATCCTGGGAAACCCTCATGGGGGAGAAAACCCATCAAAAACTTCCTTATTATAGATAGCCAATACAATTCCAAGAGATAACTCAAACAAATACAGAAAAGTCATCTCCTAAGAATCTCTCTCTCTCTCTCTCTCTCTCTCTCTCTCTCTCTCTCTCTCTTCTCCAACTACAACTCTGAAACTTGATTCTCAATGAACAAGTGAGTGTCTATTTAAGTGAGGCGCTAGCCTCCTTATTTATACAACTCTAGCACATCTGGAGGTGTCTTTTCACTGGCAGGGCCGACTTCTCAATCTGGGTGGTTATAACCACCTTTAATATATTTTGGGGCCCTTTTAATATATTCCGAGGCTGACTTCTTATTATGCCTATTACAATTATGTTTTGACCAATCCGCAAAAAGGGATTTGGTCTTTTAAAATAGTCGACATGATCAATCCACAATAGGGGATTGATCTAATGAATAATGCAACAATAATAATTAGAATACACTTTGCAATGACATTATTTCAACACGGATGACCTTGAGTGTTCTGGTGCAGGTATTGAATGAGTTCCAATGCGGGTACTGGTTGACTTCCAGTGTGGGAATAGTGTGGGAACATATTGTTTGGGAATAGAAACATAGGATTAAACCATCATCAACAAAATTGTTGTATAATAATCCTTTTAATCACTAAAAATATGGAAAATTATGTATTAACCACATTGGATGAATAACAAGAGATAATGGAGGTTTATGGTGTAATTAGGGATATATTATTGATGAAATGTGGGGAGAAGGTGTAATGATGAGTGTATTTGTGTAGTGTGAAATACGACAAAATTGGAGCCCAACAAAACCCTAACTAGAAACACCATTGTTGCAACAGTAGCATAATACTAAGAGAACATACCTCTACTAATAGAAGTGTACCTTTACCAAGAGAAGCACACAAGAGAGATACCAAAAAGACTGATATTACACGACGACAACTGCTACACCACCCTCTTTAGACTTGTGTCTTCTTCTACTGCAACTACAGCTGTTGCATCTACGTCTCCTCAAACTTGTTCCCTCCTTCTGCTGAGTGAGAGAGTGTCTAAATGAGGAGCGCCTAGCCTATATTTATACTAGTCTTCCAAGGTGTCTTTTCATGTGGGGCCAACCTCACTTTTTGGAGCCTTTAAATACTTTATTATTATTCTCTTTGGGACGACTTCCCTTCGATGGTTTTAACACATCTGTTTAATGGTTTTCTTACTTTCAGAATATTCTATTCTAAGTACAAAGGTTACACTTGGAGGTTAATACCTCCCACAACTACCAAAACATCAACAGACTGGTGCAAAGAAAAGGAAGTGTTTAATATCCTCGAATTTTTTCTTATATGACTCAAACTAGGAAAACTTATATTTATCTCCACACTTGGTCACTTGACTTAAGGGCTAAGCAATATGAGAGAACCCCAACATGAAACTATGGTAGAAGTTGGCAAGGCCCAAGAAGCTATGGAGCTCTGTAAGAGTCATCTAGGCTGGCCAATTGTGAATGGATTAGGTATTTTCTAGGTCCACATGCACCACATGTTCATCCACAGTGTATCCTAAGTATTGAATTATGTGCATGTCGAATGATAATTTTTCTAGATTGGTGTATAACTTGTGTTGCCACAGGGTGCTCAGGACATGTTGGATGTGCTGCAAATGTTCTACCCAGTTTTGATTGAAGATGAGGATGTCATACAAATATACAACCAAAAGAGAGTTTTTGAATGGTTGCAAGGTATCATCCATCATCCTTGTGAATGTATTTGGATCATTATTCAAGCCAAAAGGCATGACCAACCAATCAAAAAGGCCTTCTTTAGATTTTAAGGATGTCTTCCATACATCATTTTGTTCTATCATAACATTTTGGTAGTTTGAATTTAGATCAATCTTACTAAAGAACTTGACACCCTTAATTTGATCAAGAACATCGTCAATACATGGGATAAGGTATTGGCTCTTGACAATGTTGTTGAGGAATCTATAATCAATACAAAGTTTCCATGTCCCATCCTTCTTTTTCACCAACAAAATTGGGCTCCCACAAGGTGAGGAGCTCATTCGAATTTGGCCCTTTCAAATGAGCTCATTAATTTGACACTTTATTTCCCCGTTCTCTAGAAGGGAGTGCCTATATATTGGACCATTGGGTAAGGGAGCACCAGGTATCAATTCAATGGAATGTTTGACCTGACAATGTAGAGACACCTCTATAGGTGAAGTAAATATATCTCTATATTTCTCTACAACCTTTTCCACCTACTTTTGTTGTGTAGAGAGACCATGTGTTGAAGTTGTGGTGGTCATAGTGACATTTCGTTCACCTTTTGATTGAACCATGAAGAGGACAAAGTTTGCAGTCTGAGAGATCAACTTTTGACATTTTTTGTCGAGAGCAATGAAACTGCAGTAGTCAAAACTACCTTTGCTACCTTCTAGGGATGACCTCCCAAAGTAATAATAACACTATGGTGTTGGGAGTCATAAATAGAATGATGTTTCCACATATCGGGTTTTCCTAAAAGAACATCAAAAATTTTGAGTAGGGAAAAATCATAGAGTACCTCATCTTTGAAGGCATTGATGCCATAACATAGGTAGTATTGTTGGCTGACACAAAGTCTTATCCCTGGCTCAACCAACTGATGGTGTATGGTTGGGGGTGTGGAATTGTTTAGAGCTTCAATATCTTAGTGACCTCGGTTGAGATCAGGTTCGTCTTGCTCCTGTTGTCAATAATGAAATGTAGTGAGGTCCCCTTCACAAAAATTTGTGAATGGAAGAGGTTATCCCCCTACTCAATATCATATGACTCTTCTGATTGGATATTCGTGGTTGCAATGGTAGCACTGGTTTCTACATCGATGATCCATTTTCCCTTATCCTACTCCAAATCAGAGTCCAAGCCAGGGTCTGACTCTTTTTCTTTAATATCAACCAATAATGACTGTTTCAAGTAGCATTCATAAGTGTTGTGCTAGGGGATTTTGTGTAACTCACACCACTTTCCAGTGTCCTTCTTCAGCTTCCCATTACTCTTTTTTATCTAAGGCTTGGACTGGTTATATTTAGGCTGGCTCTCCTTTCTCTATCCCTTGTTATATGAGTTATGGTTTCTTTTACCATGATTTTGTTGTGGTATATTTACAGACCCAAACTTCTTCTCATTCCTCTACTTGATTTTGGCAACATATCGATAAGCAAATCCCAATGAAGATATGTCCAAGAAATCCATATCTATTTGGATGTACATGTATAGGTCATTAATGCACTACTTCTGAACCAGGTTCCACTAGAAGTATCGGATACCCACCTTTCAGTGCAAGATATGGAATATATTGATATACTCCAAAACTTTCTGGTCTCTCTCCTATCATAGAGTTGTCCATCTCATGTACTGATAATCATAGTTCCCAATAGGGTAGAATTCCTCCTTTAGGGCATCAAAAAAGGCTTCCTAAGTGGGTTATGTCCTAAATGTTGTCAACTCATCTATGCTCTGTCTTTCCCATTAACCTTCCCACCAATATTTGACATGGAGAAGAGATTTAAGGAGCACGAAATTGATCTTTTCGATGTCAGAAATGTTTTTGACAGAGTAGTAACCCTCTAACATATTTAACCATTTCTCCAAAACATATGCATCTATCTAGCATTCAAATAAACGAATATCAAAGTTAACTTGTACCTTGAATTGTGTCGCACCTCTGAAATGGCTACTTGGTGAAGATGTCTCGGCCATTGACAGTCATCGATGGATCTCGGTAAAGTTGTCCATCATCTCGGTTCTCTGTCTTGCAAGGGCTTCCTCGAGCAACATCTTGAAAGGATCCCTTTCTTTTTCATCTCTCTTTTCTTCCACCATGGGAGGCTGCTTGGGCTAGAAAGAGTGGTTATCCCCAAGTGAAAATAGCTTGAGACCCAACACTCTATACCCTTACCTTGTTGGGGACGTATAACTAGAAACAACAAGGAGCATATTGTTTTGATAGCACTAGTCTAGGTTATATAAGGAACAAAAGGAAATGTAGAAAAAGAAATGGATCACACACACACACACACACACACACAAATGTATAAGAGATCATAGTAATACAATAAAAACCCGACTTCTATTAATGAATGAAATAGAATAATATTGTAGAACACAAAGTGGCTAGAATGGTGGTAGCTTATCTCTAAAGAGAGAGAGATGTCGGCTACGCTCATTTTTGAAAAGATATTACAAGGGGATGAAAGAATGGCCTTTTGACATAAATAAAGAACCCTAAAGGTATAAAACTCTAACCCTAGGAGGCAAATAACCAAAAGGTTTGTGGGTTTGGAGGTGGTTAGTTGATACGTCAACTTCCCAGGGTGTAACTTTGGCATACAATATCCATTTGGGGTGCATAGTAGCTCATTGGGAAGATCTAACTAAGAAATAAAATTTGCGGCATGACTTGGGTGTGTCAAAGTGAAGCCCAAGCCCCTTAATTTCCCAAAAAGCATCATTTAGGGCCTCAAAATGACCCCAAAAGTTTAGGACCCAAAAACTCATAACAAAACTGCCAACATAGAGAACCATGCTGATTCAGTGGAAGAAGTGGGTGGCCACCGATATCCACCTGGATCAACATAGTCATGTTTCTCATATATTGTAGTTGTGAGGTTTAGAGGCTCAATTTGATGGCTAGGAAAGTTCTCAATGGAATAGGAAAATATCCCTGGATGCATAGAGGATTGTTGCATGCATTTATAGTGGTGAAAGAAACATAATATTTACAAAGAGCCTAGAAATCATTTGTCATATTAGTTGTTTGTATGATATTCATACAAGTGAAACAACAAATGT
>JASDQU010819130.1:13509-27102 GCA_032191745.1 Picea mariana | reverse complement strand
ACAAGCTCTGAGAAGAACACTTAGCTGTTCTCAAGGAATCCTCAAAGAGGAGAAATCGACGGTCAGGATTCACCAAGGGGACTAACGAAATCTCATCAGCCGTCAGATCTCGGGGAGTTACGCAGGGTTTAAGCCCCAGCGAGCAGAGGAGGAGCCATCGGGATATTGGCGACATCGGGGTTTCATAAGGTAAAAGAATCGAGACCTTGAAAGTCTCGAAATACCGAGAAAGGATCTCAGCCGTTGATCTTAGCAGGACACGTGTCAAGGAGCCAGGGAGCGTAGGGGTTCAATCCATCGGGATATCGGGGTTTCCAAGTACGTAGAAATCTCGCACCAAGGAATCGCGATCCGCGATTTCCCAACGAACGCTTGGGACCGTTCATCAGCGGGGACACGTGGCGGAAGACCCTGGCGAGTCGACGTTTGGAGGCATCGAGATTTCCCGGAGTGAAAAACACCTGCAACTTGAAATCGCGATCGGCGATTTCCCCACGTGGTCGGAGCCGTTGATCGGAGGGACACGTGGCGAGAGATCCCGAGGAGTCGAGGTTCGGCATTTCGGGATTTCCGGAGTCAAGCGCATTGCGTATGTTGAAATCGGGATCTGTGATTTCCCGATAGCGCTGAGTGGAGGATAGGTGTCGGAGGATTAGGTCTCACCCTGAGGCAACGACAAGTGGCATCGCAATTCGGGGTTCAGGATTTGGAAAGGTCTGTGACACAGTGCATCAGGAATCGCGAATTCCCGAAATGTGATTTCCCGATCACTACGGGAGCGTGGGCCCCAGGTCTTTTCCATGGACAGAGTACAAGTGGCATCGGGGTTTGGGGTTCGGAGATTCGTGGTGCCCATGAACCGCGACATCGCATTTGTCGATTTCCCGATAGGGAAATTCCCGACAGGAGACGAGGAAGGTGTGATGTGGACACTCCATCGGAGTTCGAGGTTTTGTAATACCCGATTTTCATGAGTGCAGGACTCACGATCCTGCGAGGTCCGATTTCCCGATATAACACAGGGGAGTCATAAGGATAGTTCTGTGGGTAGAGAAAAGTCCCGATAGGGGATTTGGAGAGCGTTTCAGCTCTTCGGGCCTAAGGGAAAAGAAGGTCCTGGTGGAGCAGACGTGTCCTGGGTGGCGCGTTTGCGTCAGTTCACCCCCACCCTGGGGCTACGTCCACAAAGTCTTCTTTATATTATCTTGGTCAAGAAGTTATAGCACAGAGCTTCAATGACCCTTACTTCGCATAGGACAAGAGATCTGCATAGCTCGCTAGATCCTCTTTCCCCCGGTAGATCCAAGAACTAAGCCTTCTCACACTCTGTGCACTCAACACTTATTACAGCATGCACAGAGCTCTTACAGTCACATAGACTTTTGATCACATAGATCCAACTTATGCACTAAGCCATCGACTAGATAGGGCCTCTTTTTCTTACATGGACTAGACCTCTATTTATACGTAGAAAAAGGCCTAAACAAGGGTCGACATCCCTTTCCCGTTACAATATTCCCCAAAAAACCAAAAAAGGTTCCACAAAAGGTGGCAAGATCTCATGATCTCTACTTCGCCATGCGCTCCGTCTTCGACAGGCAGTCAAAGTACCAAACGGTCAACTATGACCAAGTATTCCTCAAAACTTGGTCGAGGGCCAACAAATGTATACACCAATCATAAAGAAATAATGAGTGAATCAAATGCACAAGAGTATAGGATATTTAATACAATGGACATTTAGAAGAAATGAATGATAATACAAGCTTACTAATTTTATGCTCTGAAAGACTTGCATACAAAGAATAATACCTTTTGAATCTAACTAATTTTTAGGCAGAAAATAATAAATAAAGAGTGATACTTGTTTATTTTTTGCATTCAAAAGATTGTGTATATGATAAGGTCTTAATGAATCAATCAATCTCTAAAGCAATAAACAATAGCAAAATGGAAATGAGATGGAATGGAGATATGATTATGTAATGGAGTAGATCTAATCCATGATGGGTATATGCATATGATGGAATGGATTAGAACTGAAACAAAGGGGCGAATGTGTGGATAGAATTCATGGGTGTGGTAGTGTTTTTGGGAAGAATTGCAAGTGGAATATGAAGAGATGGAAAGCGAAAAATACCTTCTACAATTGATCTTTCTGTATGAACTGAATCTAGATTAGTATCGCAGTTGCAAAAGTTATGTGTTTGTTAATGAAAATGGGTGGAAATAAATATGAAATTTGATCATATGGATGCTATCTTGAAGAGTATTATTCCAACCGATTTCTGAAGAAAGGATAAGATGCACATATGGGAAGAAGGTTTGGAAATGAATTGAAATGCAATGAGAATGAATTGCGCAAAACAGAGTATTAGAAACAATTAATGAAAATAACATATATCTATAGGATTGGTGCATACAAATGAAGGGTAAAATGAAATCTAAGTTTTAATTACCAAAACTAATGCAAATGATAGAATTGAAATGCATCTGAATTGAATCCAATCAATAATCAAAACCAGAATTGAATTGCATGTAAACAAACAACACGATACTAATCTACAAAATAAATAAAGTATGGCAACACTTACCCTCATTGAGGGGCCCTTCCTAGGAGGTCAGTGTTTCTAAGAAAGAATCAGATCAAGTTGGAAGGATGCTCAATGTAGCAGCAACTATCAATTCTTGATTGAGATTAAAAACTCTGTTTTTACATGGCTCACAACTCCTTAAAGCTTTCTCACAAGAATAAATCTCTCATTTACAAAAAATTCATGAAAATAATGGCTACCCTTCTCATCCCTATAAGACTCTTATTTATACATGAAAATCACTAAAGCGAGGATGGGACTGAATCCCAATGCTCAGATTTCAAATTTTACATTTTTAGGAAAAAAACTCTAAAATATGGGTTTTATTGCAATTTGGGTAGATTCGAGTTAGAGTTCCACACATATCTTACAAACTAATTTGAATTTGGAAACAATTCCCACATTTACTCAATTTTTCACCTTCTGGACAAAACCCATATTTTAGAATTTCAAGATATTCCTTCATATGCACGAAAATCGAGGCACAAGTTGGAAGTTTGAGATTTTTACTATTTTTTTCATAATCATTTCCCCTAGGCTGGACGTCCACACATGCTAGATGAGTGGATTCTAACACACACTTTTCTGCATGTTGACATCGTTCTGGACAAAACCCATGTCCCCGATTTTTCTCTAGAAGCATTCCAAATTTTCAAACTATATTTGGCATTGGATGCCTATAGGATGTTGGTATCGGATGCACACAAGTGACAAATAAACATTGGGTACCAAATGAACACAGATAATGAATGATTGTAGAACCTTTTGGTACCAGATGACTTGGAGTGTGAGTATCAGATTGTTAAGGTTTAAGCTATTATTAGAGTTCTTTGAATTGTACTAGATAACAATAGCATAAGATAGGATCACTGAGAAATACACAATCACAAGAGACACATCATTTATCCTAGGAAACCCTCATGGGGGAGAAAACCCATCAAAAACTTCCTTATTATAGATAGCCAATACAATTCCAAGAGATAACTCAAACAAATACAGAAAAGTCATCTTCCAAGAATGCACCTCTCTCTCTCTCTCTCTTCTCCAACTGCAGCTCTGAAACTTGATTCTCAATGAACAAGTGAGTGTATGTTTAAGTGAGGCGCTAACCTCCTTATTTATATAACTATGGCACGTGTGGAGGTGTCTTTTCACTGGCAGGGCTGACTTCTCAATCTGGGTGGTTATAACCACCTTTAATATATTTTGGGGCCCTTTTAATATATTCCGGGGCTGACTTCTTATTATGCCTATTACAATTATGTTTTGACCAATCCGCAAAAGGGGATTTGGTATTTTAAAATAGTCGACATGATCAATCCACAATAGGGGATTGATCTAATGAATAATGCAACAATAATAATTAGAATACACTTTGCAGTGACATTATTTCAACACATATGACCTTGAGTGTTCTGGTGAAGGTATCGAATGAGTTCTAGTGCGGGTACTGGTTGACTTCCAGTGCGGGAATAGTGCGGGAACATATTGTTTGGGCATAGAAACATAGGATTAAACCATCATCAACAAAATTTTTGTATAATAATCCTTTTAATCACTAAAAATATGGAAAATTATGTATTAACCACATTGGATGAATAACAAGAGATAATGGAGGTTTATGGTGTAATTAGGGATATATTATTGATGAAATGTGGGGAGAAGGTGTAATGATGAGTGTATTTGTGTAGCGTGAAATATGAAAAAACTGGAGCCCAACAAAACCCTAACTAGAAACACCATTGTTGCAACAATAGCATAATACTTAGAGAACATACCTCTATTAATAGAAGTGTACCTTTACCAAGAGAAGCACACAAGAGAGATATCAAAAAGACTGATATTACACGACGACCACTGCTACACCACCCTCTTTAGACTTGTGTCTTCTTCTACTGCAACTGCAACTACTACAGCTACTTCTCCTCAAACTTGTGCCCTCCTTCTGCTGAGTGAGAGAGTGTCTAAATGAGGAGCGCCTAGCCTATATTTATACTAGTCTTCCAAGGTGTCTTTTCATGTGGGGCCAACCTCAATTTTTGGAGCCTTTAAATACTTTATTATTATTCTCTTTGGGACGACTTCCCTTCTATGGTTTTAACACATTTGTTTAATGGTTTTCTTACTTTCAGAATATTCTATTCTAAGTACAAAGGTTACACTTGGAGGTTAATACCTCCCACAACTACCAAAACATCAACAGACTGGTGCAAAGAAAAGGCAGTGTTTCATATCCTAGAATTTTTTCTTATATGACTCAAACTAGGAAAACTTATACTTATCTCCACACTTGGTCACTTGACTTAAGGGCTAAGCAATATGAGAGAACCCCAACATGAAACTATGGTAGAAGTTGGCAAGGCCCAAGAAGTTGTGGAGCTCTATAAGAGTCATCTAGGTTAGTCAATTGTGAATGGATTAGGTATTTTCTAGGTCCACATGCACCACATGTTCATCCACAGTGTATCCTAAGTATTGAATTATGTGCATGTCGAATGATAATTTTTCCAGATTGGTGTATAACTTGTGTTGCCACAGGGTGCTCAGGACATGTTGGATGTGCTGCAAATGTTCTACCCAGTTTTGATTGAAGATGAGGATGTCATACAAATATACAACCAGAAGAGAGTTTTTGAATGGTTGCAAGGTATCATCCATCATCCTCGTGAATGTATTTGGATCATTATTCAAGCCAAAAGGCATGACCAACCAATCAAAAAGGCCTTCTTTAGATTTTAAGGATGTCTTCCATACATCATTTTTTTCTATCATAACATGTTGGTAGTTTGACTTTAGATCAATCTTACTAAATAACTTGACACCCTTAATTTGATCAAGAACCTAGTCATTCCATGGGATAAGGTATTGGTTCTTGACAATGATTTTGTTGAGGAATCTATAATCAATACAAAGTTTCCATGTCCCATCCTTCTTTTTCACCAACAAAATTGGGCACCCACAAGGTGAGGAGCTCATTCGAATGTGGCCCTTTCAGATGAGCTCATTAATTTGACACTTTATTTCCTCGTTCTCTAGAAGGGAGTGCCTATATATTGGACCATTGGGTAAGGGAGCACCAGGTATCAATTCAATGGAATGTTTGACCTGACAATGTAGAGACACCTCTATAGGTGAAGTAAATATATCTCTATATTTCTCTACAACCTTTTCCACCTACTTTTGTTGTGTAGAGAGACCATGTGTTGAAGTTGTGGTGGTCATAGTGACATTTCGTTCACCTTTTGATTGAACCATGAAGAGGACAAAGTTTGCAGTCTAAGAGATCAACTTTTGACATTTTTTGTCGAGATCAATGAAACTGAAGTAGTCAAAACTACCTCTGCTACCTTCTAGGGATGACCTCCCAAAGTAATAATAACACTATGGTGTTGGGACTCATAAATAGAATGATGTTTCCACATATAGGGTTTTCCTAAAAGAACATAAAAAAATTTGAGTAGGGAAAAATAACAGAGTACCTCATCTTTGAAGGGATTGATGCCATAAGATAGGCAGTATTGTTGGCTGACACAAAGTCTTATCCTTGGCTCAACCAACTGATGGTGTATGGTTGGGGGTGTGGAATTGTTTAGAGCTTCAATATCTTGGTGACCTCGGTTGAGATCAGGTTCGTCTTGCTCCTGTTGTCAATAATGAAATGTAGTGAGGTCTCCTTCACCCACATTTGTGAATGGAAGAGGTTATCCCCCTACTCAATATCATATGACTCTTCTGATTGGATATTCGTGGTTGCAATGGTAGCACTGGTTTCTACATCGATGATCCATTTTCCCTTATCCTACTCCAAATCAAAGTCCAAGCGAGGGTCCGACTCTTTTTCTTTAATATCAACCAATAATGATTGTTTCAAGTGGCATTCATAAGTGTTGTGCTAGGGGATTTTTTGTAACTCACACCACTTTCTAGTGTCCTTCTTCAACTTCCCATTACCCTTTTTTATATAAGGCTTGGACTGGTTATATTTAGGTTGGCTCTCCTTTCTCTATCCCTTGTTATATGAGTTATGGTTTCTTTTACCATGATTTTGTTGTGGTATATTTACAGACCCAAACTTCCTCTTATTCCTCTACTTGATTTTGGCAACATATCGAGAAGCAAATCCCAATGAAGAGATGTCCAAGAAATCCATATCTATTTGGATGTACATGTATAGGTCATTAATGCACTACTTCTGAACCAGGTTCCACTAGAAGTATCAGATACCCACCTTTGAGTGTAAGATATGGAATATATTGATATACTCCAAAACTTTCTAGTCTCTCTCCTATCATAGAGTTTTCCATCTCATGTACTGATAATCATAGTTCCCAATAGGGTAGAATTCCTCCTTTAGGGCATCAAAAAAGGCTTCCTAAGTGGGTTATGTCCTAAATGTTGTCGACTCATCTATGCTCTGTCTTTCCCATTAACCTTCCCACCAATATTTGACATGGGGAAGGGATTTAAGGAGCACGAAATTGATCTTTTCGATGTCAGAAATGTTTTTGACAGAGTAGTAACCCTCTAACATATTTAACTGTTTCTCCAAAACATATGCATCTATCTATCATTCAAATAAACAAATATCAAAGTTAACTTGTACCTTGAATGGTGTCGCACCTCTGAAATGGCTACTTGGTGAAGGTGTCTCAGCCATTGACAGTCATCGATGGATCTTGGTAAAGTTGTCCATCATCTCGGTTCTCTGTCTTGCAAGGGCTTCCTCAAGAAACATCTTGAAAGGATCCCTTTCTTTTTCATCTCTCTTTTCTTCCACCATGGGAGGCTACTTGGGCCAAAAAGAGTGGTTATCCCCAAGTGAAAATAGCTTGAGACCCAACACTCTATACCCTTACTTTGTTGGGGACGTATACCTAGAAACAACAAGGAGCATATTGTTTTGATAGCACTAGTCTAGGTTATATAAGGAACAGAAGGAAATGTAGAAAAAGAAATGGATCACACACACACACACACACAAATGTATAAGAGATCATATTAATACAATGAAAACCCGACTTCTATTAATGAATGAAATAGAATAATATTGTAGAACACAAACTGGCTAGAATGGTGGTAGCTTATCTCTAAAGAGAGAGAGATGTCAGCTACGCTCATTTTTGAAAAGATATTACAAGGGGATGAAAGAATGGCCTTTTGACATAAATAAAGAACCCTAAAGGTATAAAACTCTAACCCTAGGAGGCAAAGAGCCAAAAGGTTTATGGGTCTGGAGGCGGTTAGTTGATACGTCAACTTCCCAGGGTGTAACTTTGGCATACAATATCCATTTGGGGTGTTTAGTATCTCATTGGGAAGATCTAACTAAGAAATACAATTTGCGGCATGACTTGGCTGTGTCAAAGTGAAACCCAAGCCCCTTAATTTCCCAAAAAACATCATTTAGGGCCTCAAAATGACCCCAAAAGTTTAGGACCCAAAAAATCATAACAAAACTGCCAACATAGAGAACCATGCTGATTCAGTGGAAGAAGTGGGTGGCCATCGATATCCACCTGGATCAACATAGTCATGTTTCTCATATATTGTAGTTGTGAGGTTTAGAGGCTCAATTTGATGGCTAGGAAAGTTCTCAATGGAATAGGAAAATGTCCCTGGATGCATAGAGGATTGTTGCATGCATTTATAGTGGTGAAAGAAACATAATATTTACAAAGAGCCTAGAAATCATTTGTCATATTAGTTGTTTGTATGATATTCATACAAGTGAAACAACAAATGTCTACATTTTTCCATTGCTATCAATGTCAGCATTGATAGCAATAACACACACTACCCTATTGATGGAAATTTTGCATTGGCTAGATAAACGAGTATATTTCTTCAACACTACATTATATGGTGCAATATATGTGATTGTAGACCACTTAGGAACAATAATAAAACATCATTGGGTAGCGACTATAGTAATGCATGAAAGGCCATGTAAGTGTTTATTTTTTGGTTCATATTGGAGCACACAGTTTTGAAGGTCCTATTGAAGGATAAAGATCGAACAAAACTCCTCATGAAGCATAGAACAAGAATGTGTGTTCTTGTGTGGATCTAGAAAACTCTGAAGAGTGTGAATGATTTGATTTTTGGTGGACTATATGATTCAATATATGTGCCAAGTGTGGCCTTGGATGACGGTCAAAGACTATGATGGGATAACACTTGTTCATTTGGAGCTAGTCTTGAAAGGATGTTGTAGATTTGAATCTTTTGTAGAGGAATTATTTGAATCTAAAGAAGCATGCTTGTGCATATATGTTATGGTAATAATTCTATTTAGTTCATATAGTAGTGTTTTTCATATTTGTAAATTCATATAGTTTCATTAAATTTAAAAGAGTATACATTCATATGACCTGGAGATGCATGTGTAACCCTTGGTTTGTCATGTATTAGTAGGGATTGGGCGTATTTTTTACTAATTTAGCTATGGGACTATTGATTAAAAAACATGATGAGGATATTGTTTGCTTATTGAGAGAGTGATTCATGTATTGGTAATTAGATCTAGGTGGTCTTGTAAACCTTCATTTTAGTCAAGAGTGGCCATGTAATTTATAATAGTTGACAAAGCAAGTTGTCTTGAACTTATAGAGGAGCATTTGTTGTTGTGACCTAGATGAAGATGTTGTTGAAGGGAAGGCGACATATTCACAAAAATTACTTATTAAGGGGGAGTGCCAAAACTATATTATATACTTTCTTTATGGATCCATGACTCAGTTGAAATGGTACACTCGATTATGATAACTATGTCTCTTCATGTCCTCTCTAAATGATGATTGAAATGTTGGTCCCACATATTATATATATCCATTGTGTGGTTTTAGACATGCCATATTGAGTATATATTTGATGACAATGGATCTTTTATACCCCATTGGGGTTTTCCACTATAACTTCAACACATCATCCTTTCATGTGTGTTGTTTTCTCATTTCATTGAATCGTGTTCATTGCCAATGTTTTCACTCTTCTATCAATTTATTGTTCAAGACAAGTTTGGCATATTTTTCTACATAGTCCCACATCTATGTTTATGTAACAAGATCTCCCCACTATTTAGGTTGTATATGCATGTCTCTTACTATAATAAATACTTAGTTGTGTACAATATAATAACAACTCGTGGGATTAGATCATGAAAATTTCAACTATTTTAACTAGTATTGTGTATATGATTTGCTTTTGCTAGACAAAGGTACAAAGTTGAAATCTCTCTACCTTCATGTTAACATAAGGTTAAGATTAATAACTCCCCACTTATTATCAATTAAAAACATATGAAAAAAAAAACTCACGTATATATCTATATTAGTGTTAGAGTACATATTAATATGGAAGTGATTAATGGAAAATACCATTGGTGGAGGGAAGAGGTTGCATAATGGGAAGGATACAACCATAAATATTCTCGATTCCACTTCTATTCATGGAAAATGGGAGTTTTTGAATGATGTTTATATCATAGGGAAAGTCAACTCACTAAACATTGTTGGTCTTTTGGGATTATATGCATATCATAAGAAGAATTTGAAATAATGGAGGTCATTATTATTGATATTTGGCTTCAAGATGATGTTGATCCTACTCCCATTGTTATTCTCATCAAGTGTTGTGGCCTCTTTTCCAAATATAGTGAAATAGTTTTTTTCAAAAACTTATAATCTAAACTTCATTAATCAACTCTAGATGATACTCAAGAAATACATGAAGTGGTGTTTGTCACCTGTTTATTCAAAGAGATGACAAAGGAAATGGAAATATATGCAGTGAGGATCAATTTGACCAACTATTAAAACAAGTGGTTCTATGTGATGTCCTAAATTTTCAATGCAGTGATGCCTCTAGTAGATGATTAGTTAGAGGGATTTCTAGGTGGTTAAAAAACAAAATTGGCTATACCACTAAGAGAATGTGGAATTACAAACAATGAGACTGAATTGCATATGATAGTGTTTCTAATACCTTATAGCTATGCTATTTAGAGGCTTGGTTCATTGGATAGGGAATCTCTCGGTGGAGTAGACAAATGTTCGAGGATGCAAAAAGGATTGCAATATGCAACTATAGTGGTGAAGGAAAGATAAGGTTTGCAAGGAGTATGGATAACATTAGCTCTAGTAGTTGTTTGTATGACATTCATGTGGGTGCAAAAACAAATGCAAGCTATATTTTTAACAAAAATACATTGCTACCAATGAGCATTGTTGGTAATATCACATACTACCCTACTAAGATATAGTTTCCATTGATGGTAATAAAACATGCTACCCTATTGATGGGCACATTGCATCGGATAGAAAAGTGAGTAGATATCTTCAGTACTACCTTATATAGTGGAATAAATGTGATTGTAGGCCACTTGGAAACAAGAACAAAACATCATTATAGGAAGGGTAGAAATAGTAGTGCATGAAAGGCATATAAGTGTGGATTCATTGGTTAAAATTGGAGGATACAAAAGATTAGTAGTGGCATGCTTAGACTAGTTGTGACGGCCCTATAGTAGGATGAATATCAAACAAAATTACTCATCAAGAGTTGAGTGAGAACATGTGTTTTTGTGTGTGAATCTAATAAACTCTAAATAGTGTGAATTATTCAAGATTGAGGTGAATTAGAGTGTGTAATTCAATCTATTTCTCGAGTGTGGCCTTGGTTGGAAGTTGAAAACCTATGAATGATGGGAGAACACTTGTTTGTTTGGAGTTGGTCTAAAGATGATTCTTTAGACATAAATCATGTGCATAGGAATTATGTGAATCTAAAATGGAATGTTTGTGCATATATGTTAAGGCAATAACTCCATTAAGTTCATATCTTAGTGTTCATCATATTTGTAAATTCATGTAGTTTTACTAATTTAAAATAATATACATCCATGTAAGAACTAAATATGCATTTGTAACCTTTGGTTTGTCAAGTATTGGTAGGGATTGGGTATATTTTTTACATTGATTTAGCTCTCAGACTCTTGATTGCAAAACTTGATGAGGAATTTGATCACTTGTTGAGAGAGTTTGTCATGTGGTGATTGTGGGTTCTAGGTGGTCTTATAAGCCTTGGTTTCAATCAATAGTGACCACATAATTTATAACATGTGACAAAACAATTTGTCTTGAACTTATAGGAGATCATTTATTATTATGGCCTAGATGAAGATGTTGAAGGGAAGGCAAAGGATTCACAACAAATATTCATTATGGGAAAGTGTTGAAACTATATTGTATACTTGTTTTATGGACACATGAGATTGAAATGAACTCAATTATGATAATAATGTCTCTTCATGTCCTCTCAAATGAGGGTTGAAATGTCAGACCCACGTATTAAATACATCCACTTTGTGTGGTTTCAAAACGTGCCATCAAAATGTGAATGATTCGGTTGCAAGTGGTTTCAGAGTGTGAATGATTTGGTGGCAAGTTGATTAGAGTGCATGATTCAATATGTGTGTCAAGTGTGGCCTTGGATGGTCATTGAATACCTATGAATGATTGGAGAACACTTGTTCATTTAGAGCTGGTCTTTAGAGGATTCTTTAGATCTAAAGTTGAAGCATAAGAATTATGTGAATCTAAAGAAGAATGTTTGTTCCTATATGTTAAGGAAATAACTCTATTAAGTTTATATCCTAATGTTTTGTCATATTTGTAAATTCATGTAGTTTTACTAAATTTAAAAAAGAATATGTTCATAAGACCTACTAATGCATTTGTAACCTTTGGTTTGTCATGTATTAGTCAAGATTGCCTGTATTTTTTACATTGATTTAGCTCTAGGACTCTTGATTACAGGACATGATGGGGTTGTTGTTCACTTTTTGAGAGAGTGTGTCATGTGTCGATTGTGCTCTAGGTGTTCTTGTAAACATTGGTTTCAATCAAGAGTGGCCTAGATGAAGATGTTACTAAAGGGAAGGTAATGAATTCACAACAAGTATTCATTATCGGGTAGTGTCGAAGTTATCATGCATACTCTTTTTATGGACATGTGAAGCTAAAACATGTGTTCAATTACAATAACTATGTCTCTTCATGTCCTCTATGAATAAGGATTGGAATTTCAATCCATGTGGTTTTGGGAGTGTCGAAGCTATCATGTATACTCTTTTTATGGACTTATGAGAATAAAACATGTGTTCAATTACGATAACTATGTCTCTTCATGTGAATTGAAATGTCAATCCATATAGTTTTTGACATTTTAAATCTATGGACAATGGAATTTTTTTTATATTCCATTAGTGTTTTTCCACTTTAACTATAATGTCATGTTTTCATTTCCTTAATGTTCATTGCTATGTTTGTCGATCTTTTGCAAATTTATTGTTCAAAATAAATGTGTCATTTCTTTTTACATAATTTCTACATTTATGTTTATGTAGCAATATCTTCCATCTACTTCAATGTCGATGCATATTTCACATAATACTAGATACTTAATCATAACAACTTTTCTACTTAAATGATAAAAATCTCCACTATTTCACTTTAAAAAATAACATTAAATTTACTAAATATCATTTCAGAAATCTGAATTTATAACTACCCACTTATCGATCAAAACACAACTCGGATTTCTAACTCCCCACTTATCAATCAAAACATAACTAATGTCAGAAATCTGAATTTATAACTTCCCACTTATCAATCAAAACACAACTGGTGTCTAAATTTTTACTTCCATATTAAAATGGATGTCATACTTTGGAATTCAATATTAAAATGGATATCATACTTTGGAATTCAAGCCTATGTGTACAGACTCATCATGTTAATAGTAATGAGGTGAATATTAATATGGAACTTAATTGTCATGATAAAGTTAATATGGCTATAAAACATCATGAACGCGTGACAATCCAATAAACTTGAGAAGGCCCACAAGGAGATCTAAATGAATTATATAAAATCTCAGTCACAAATATGATCTCAAAAAAGGTATATAATTATAATTATGATAATAATAATAGAAGAGG
>JASDQU010819129.1:44958-79917 GCA_032191745.1 Picea mariana | reverse complement strand
ATTTGATTAAAACCTGCAAAAATCATATATATTCTGCCCTAAGACAGCCATGGATCTCTTTTTTGATTTTTGTATTTTATGAAAAAGAAATACAAACTACTGAAATTAAACAATCTAATATATATTACTGCAATTAAACAATATAATATAAATCTAACTAAACTATCATTTATATTAAACTACTTAACATAAACAGTAAATAAAAGACTAATTGACCTGGAAACACTCCAAGTCTGCCCTGTGTAGGATGACTTCTTAAGCTGGTTGGAGGAAGAAATTCACACCATTTAGTCCTTAATCTTTTCGTAAACGATCAGCTATGCTGCTCCTTGAAGTATTTTACAGGACAAACAAGACATAAAAGAAAATCATAACAATCTTCTGATGATAAATCTCTGCAATAAGGGAAACCGATTATGCAGAAAACTTATATAACAATTCAATCTATGAAGAAGACAAAGCTATCATTCATAAAATGAATCAATAACTGTTATGTCCTTTATCTATTTGGAAGCAACAAGATATGTATAACAGTAAAGAAATTATATCATTTGCATTTGATTTAGATAACAAAGTAATACTAAACCATAAACAAAATGATATACAAAACTTGAAACAAAGTGTTGATATATTGAAAAACACAAGCTATGACAAAACATCAATTCTGCTCCAGTTTGAATCAGAATTACATATCCTTTTTTTCCCACAACTGAGGATGCCCATTATTACAAAAACCACAGGTTATATAGGTTTCTCACAAGGTAAAACATCCTTGTGAATAATAGCAAATTGTTTTACATAATTTGGGGAAAAATCCCAAAATCTACTAAACTGAGGAAATAAAATGTAATTAAAATCTGTAGATCATCCCCTAATTGCTCATGATATCTATTGCCAATTCGAATTTTCCTGAAATAGATCACAAAGATCAAATTAGAAGGATGTTTTATTAGGAAAACAATAAAAAATTGACTTTACAGACTTAGCTACAGAATCATCTGATTCTGTAGCTAGTCAAGAATAGCAAACATGACTAGATATAATCAAATAAAAATCAAATCCAAAACTAATTACTAATGATTCAATTAAAATTATCCTTTAAAATAAACCAAATCGAAAAGAATGCAATTGGGACAGGGTAAGAATGCTCTGTTTTTCCAATTGACATAAAATCAAATCGAATCTTAGCATGACTGTTTCATAAATGCAATCAATGGTGAACTAAGTTGTATAAGATACGAGACAATCATAATTGATTCGTATAGGATTCGTATCGTTTAGTCAATTGCCAATATAGAAAATCCGTCACGATTTCATGCATAACTATATCCATAGAATCCAGCCACAGTTCTCGTTCGCTGAGTCTCAAACAGTTCACAGGTGTGACCGAAACAATGGTCGTAACTGTCATTGACTAGTTATAGTCATAACAACAGATTGATATCATTCAGTTAAAAACACGATATGTAAATTTCTTCAATTGTAATCGGATGAAATCATACTCCATAAATATCAACTCAACGATTTTCATGTTTGATCACCACACAGTCAACAGACAGTGTCTTGACAGAGTCAACATAATCCATAATACAAACCGGGCATATAACTGGAATGGATATGACTGAATTTAATTATAGACGCAAATCGCAAGACTTGATACGATCAATTTCATTCCTCGAATCACAATCAAACAATATATTTGTTACCATCGAATGCAGTTCAAATCGTAACAACCACTATTGTTATCCATTCGAAATTTGATTATGTAACAAATGATATACGAATTGATCCTAACATAGAATATACAATCAGAACAGCTAATCAATTTTCCCATCATATTGCACAAGATATAACCAAATCGAACAGAGATATTGACTGTATTCCAAAAATAGAGAAGATATCAACAATCCTTAATAACAGAGTATTCAAATCAAATCATGATCAATCAAATCAAATTTAATCAAAACCAATCCAAGAATTAATAATCAAAACTTATATACAACAGATGCATGAAAGAGCAGGTCAACAATGCATACAGAGTTTATGAATGTGCCATAAAATGAGTGAAAAATATACCAGCAAGATTACTGAGGCTATGCCAATTTGGAATTGACGATTGTCGTGGCTGACTCGACATTCTTGAACAGAATTGAACCAGTTGTTCGTTGCTTTTTTTCTGAGGGTTCCACCTTCGCATCACGACCAGTGAGCTTTTCCACTTGGTTTTCCAAATCATGGATTCTACATTGCAACCTTGGGACATCCAAATAGTATCTCTCCAACCATAGCCCACACTGATCGCAAGGTGGAAAAGCAGTTTGAACAGAAGGGGGTTTCGATGATTCCCCGAGGGTTTCATGAGGTAGTTCAATGCCAGGGAACTTAGGATTATCCCACAGACAAGGTGGTAAATTCTTGACAAAGTCATAAGGAGGTTTGTCACACAAGCCTTCCGAGTAAGGATACTCTTCGACGAGAAAACGTTCAATCTATGAATTAGAGTCTTCACTGACCACGATAGGTTCTGATTTGGCATGGGGTTTATGCTTATTTCTCGCCATGCGAGAAATTAAGCGAGAGTTTTTCTTGCATTTAGAATTAGCACCAGTCTTAGCTTTAGTCTTTTTGGTTGCGGGTTTATCAACTTCAACCTGTTTAGTCACAGCCATAGGCAAATTCGTAGGTGGGTCGGGTAGAGGTTTGGGTAGCAAAACACTATAAGGCACTGGGGGAATAGGCTGGGTTTCATCCACCATGGGTTTATCAACCTGTGGAGGGTTCGATTCTTTGAAGTCATTACGACTGAGAAAATTATCCCAACAATCACGACGTAACCCTAACTCGTAAACCAATATCATTTTAATCAACCCCAAATGGAAGAGGCTGGTATCAGCTTGGCTACGCTTGTACCTTTTAGCCATCTTGAACAAAATTCTATGCAAGTAGTGAGGCATACTGATTTCGAAACCCATAAAAACCATCAAAAGATGAAGGTGAAACAATAAAATGAACCCGTACCTGCCCTCACAAGTAATGAATTACTTGATTATCATCAAGAGATCATACCAACGTGGTTTCAACATTTTTGCAGGCAAGCCTTTGTCGCAGGAGTTCACTGTTTGAGACTGAAATAACAGTGTCCACGGGACATCATATACCTTGCAACTTTTGGACCACTTCTGTCCCGTAACAGGCAGGGTGGTTGCCGAGCTAAGAAACTGTTCATTGATTTCGAGTTGCACATCTCCAACTTTGGCTCGACAGCCATCAAATGATAACGCAAATTGCCGAGCCACAATAGGACTATAACCATCAAATTTCCTTATGAACAAGAGCCATCCGAATTTTTCCAGGTCGCTATAAGCGCCATCAAACATCAACAGTTCTTGGCACCTGTTGGGCTCGGCCCTTAGGACAGGATCCATGGCTTCTGTGCATGGTAGGGTTTGAATCGAACAAAACAATACACAGGGTTGAAAAATGGTTACGGCTAACAGCTGCAGCGTTCAAAGAGGCAAGGATTAATTGCATGCGTGCGAAGGTGGTGGGATTACCACCGCCATGCAGTGTATTAATGACTGAGTATAGTGTTGTTCCATCCATAATCATAATCGTTTAAACCATATGTATTGGCCAACCAAATAGGTGTACAACCATATCAACGTGCCATCCAACAAATGTAGAATCAACACCATATGCTATAACCATGCGCCAAGTGTACAGTTCAATCCAACATGACATCCAACATTAACCAACGATCCATCATATCAATCAAACGTTTTAAACCAATGTTAATTCAATCGTGCCGATGTATAGCTTGAAACTATGATCGTTCAATGTAATATCAAACTCACAAAACAATGCACCAAGCATCGATTATAAAATGGAAATCCAAAAGATTAATCAATGCACCTTTGTGAAACTCAAACCATTGTCATTTATTCTCAAATCAACCTTATAATATTGCCAATGCATTTGTTTCACATTCAAATGTTTATATTTCAAAGTTTTTAGAACATTGCAACCAAAAATCTCATATGATCAATGAGTCAAGAGCTCATAGCAATAATGATCAAAGCATATAAGACCAAAATCAATCATGACTTTTATAGAAACAAATGTAACCAGTAAATATTCATGCTCAATGGCTTAGTAATCAAATAGATCCAAATGCGCAATCAAGGTAAGAGTAGGCCAAAGGACATAAGTTTGAAAGAATCTTTTGCAGTCATGTGATAAACCAATGGTCAAGTGTCTTTCGGAAAAATCAATAAAATACGACGACAGTCCAAACAATGAAAGAGGTGTTTTCACACTTTCAATTGTGAAAACTGAATCGAAACTAGATTGCAATTGTCGCAAAAATGAAACAAATGTCTAGTTGCACAATGCGACGATGATTTGTCGTTTATAAGACAAGGGGTGTAGGCAGCTTTTTTAAGAGCAATTAAAAAAAATGAATTGGCTGCCAACAGGGGTGTAGAGAGCCCAAGCAGCTGAAGCAAAATTTTGCATCCAACGACTGGTGTCGTCGGCGTAACCAATGTGGTAAGCTGGTGGAGGAGGCATCTTTCAATAGCACAAGGGATAGTTTTTAGACGAGAGGGGAGGAGAAAAAGATTAAAAACACTGAAACAGAAATAACCTAAAGTAGAATGACTACTTTTAAGCATAAAATTTCTTGAGATACAACCCGTTGATGGGTTCTTTGAGAGAGAGGTCATCGGGAGAGGCTAGGATATATGTGCCTTTAGTGAGGCAATGTTGGATAATGTAAGGGCCATGCCAAAGTGATTCGAATTTGCCATGGCCAAAGGTATCATGAGCGATATCATAAGCCAGGACGAGGTCGCCTTCGTGGAACGAGCGAAGGTTGACATGGTGATCAAAGGTAGCTTTGGATCATTTTTTAGTTGCCTCGTTGTTCTGTAAGGAATATCAACGATCTTCATCCAGAGACTCCAAGTTCAACAAGCGTTGCTCCATTGGAGCAGTGTCAGGTAATAGCTCAATTGCAGTGCGTAAGGTGGGAATTTCACACTCTATGGGAAGAGTTGCCTCGATCCCATGGACTAAATGGAATGGCGTGAACCCAGTAGCGGTCTTATGTCATTCGATAAGCCCATAGCGTAGAAAAGAACATATGATGCCAATTGGTTTTATGTTTATTAACCGTGCGCTGTAACATGGTCTTGAGGACTTTGTTAACTGCCTCGACCTGTCCATTTGACTGAGGGTAATATGGTGAGGCAAAATCGTGAGATAATCCTAACCGAGATGAGATTTTGACGAAGATCTCATTCTAGAAGTGTTTCCCATGGTCGGAAATGAGTTGGAGTGGTACTCCAAAACGGGATATGACGTGGTTAAAGAAAAAGCGCACTGCAGTGTCAACGGTGTTGTTGAAAGTGGGCATAGCTTCGGCCCATTTGGTGAAGTAATCAACGACAACAACAATGTATTTGTGACCATTGCTGGAGGGAGGATTACAAGTCATAAAGTCGATGCCCCATTTACAAAAAGGGTCAGCCATAATGACAGGGTGAAGAAGAGCGGGGGGAGCTCGGGCTTTGTTGGCGTAGACCTGACATTGCTCACATCGTTTCACGGCATGAATGCAATCATGAAACAAGGTAGGCCAAAAGTAACCGGCTCAGATAATATTTTGAGCGGTGGATATGCCCGAAAGATGGCCCCCACAGGTGCCACTGTGGTAGTCATTTAAGACTCTGTGGGCCTCGTCAATAGTCAAGCACGACGGAGAATGGTGTCTGTTGGAGCCGCACTTGTTTTATTTTTACCCTTCACAATTTTCAATCTTCCATGCTTGGAATCTAAAGAGGTCCTTTTGTTTTTCCCCTCCTCTGAAATTTTGAAAAAACTATGCAACCTTGTCGAATAAGCAGCGATTCTTTTTCTCCCCTCAATATAGGTCCACTTTTGTAAGAACGTTTGATATTTCGGTTTTGTTTCGGGATCTTGCAAGTCGGATACCTTAATCTTTGAATTCACACGTCCCGAGTCACGAAACGACGAACTCATTTTAAATCTTCACTCAAGACAGAAACTTGGGTAAAGTTTTTTAACTCAGCAATTAGACGTCGTCGAGCTTTCGCGCCTCGGCATTCTTCAAACCCAAATGTTCTTCCTTACAGTCCCGAGAGCCGAGAATGCGAGGTACTTGTGGGTTAACCCTGGTCAAAGATTAAAGGCAAAAATTTAACCATGGTTAAAATGGTTCTCGGCGTTTCGCCACTCGACGCTATCTTTTTGAAAATCATGGTGTCTAAAACTCCGACTCACGAAGCCACGATGTGATTATAGTATGATTAATTAATCACCTAATCCAAGTTTTTCTTAATCCTAATTAAGTCTTAATTATCGCTATCTTGCAGTTTCATGACTCGGCATGCTAGTCTCCCAAAATGTTATCTTCGAAGTTTCGAGTCGCAATACGACGAGTAAAATGATTATGAAATTAATCATTCCTTAAATCATGATTATCTTTAATTGATCCAAATCGGTCCTCGCAGTCTTGCGAGTTGAAGAATCAAAAGGTTGAAAGTAACTCCACGATGCTGCGAAAAGCTGAAAAAATTATTAACGTTTCTAGGTTTGAATATTTTAAAGTAAAACAAGATATGTCCCGTGCATCGAGGCTTGCACTTTACCCGAGGTAGCTACTTGCTCTCCATACCCTAACTTCCTATCAAACCGCCAAACATTTATGACATTAATGAAGAATTAGGGTGAATCCACGAATAAATAAGATCGGATTTTACGCAATAAATTTGTTTCTAATTGCGATTTGACAGATTTATTTCGAAGAGTACATAATTTTCAAATATATACGGGAGTCTCATTTTATTATAATGAAAACATTTTTCATAAGCACGCAGAGCTCATCATTTTCTGAGTGAACTAATTTCTGCATGTATATGTAGGTTTATCGTAGAAGAACGAAAATGCAAGCTTCATCTATGGCTCCACGGAAAGCAGCAAAGGATAACATCGAGGATGCAGGGCAAGGTTAAGATAATGTCTCCGACACTTCACCTCAGAGTGGCGGCTCGGTTCGTAGCTGGTCGTTTGTTTCAGATATTCTACAAACCGAGTTGGTAAATTATTCAGACTCAGATGACAATGAAAAGGATGATTTGAACACTAAGTACAAGATTGTTGTTCAATCTGGAATGCACAAGGTGGCATCCAGACCACGGTTGCTCCCCTATTATGATATGATCTGATGGGCATTGGACCACATAGACTTATCCACCAGACTTTTAGACCGGAGCACATCCAAACCATGTATAAGCTCCCGAAAACATCTGAATACACTTATGATGCTGAATTCTTGGAGAAATTCAAACAGAAGGAGTGCATTGAATATGACAAAACCATGCCCAATTTGATTAAAGACTGGGTTTCGCGCACCACAAAGTTCAGAGCAAATGACCAGGGCATATATTCTATCGCTTCTTTGGAGCCACAGTATAAATATGTGGCCATGATGACATGTCGGATTTTTGGGAGAGAAGACACGTCGCATTTCTACATCGCGTGGGTGCCTCTCATATTTCGGGTTGCAGAAGGTTGCTCATTTAATTAGGCAAAGATGCTCTCAGATAGTCTGGCCAAGAGGGTCACAGAGTATCGGGAGCAAAAGGCAAGCGTGAGACCATCCTCATTTTTCATGTTTGCATATATCATGGATGCAGTATGTTCCATGACACCATTCCCTTTGATGAATTGGGCCTGGAATCCAGCCCATGAAAAAACTGTACATGAGTATCATGACAAGCTGTGGGAGAATAAAGCGGACAAATTTATTTATGAAATTTTCAACTGGGTGATGGTGCCCCTGCACATCACCATTTTTGCTCTTTCACCACCTCGTATCTTGGACAACATCACTGCAAATCTGAGCGATATAGCAGACTAGTATGTAGAAGCAGAGTTTTCCTATTTCAGAGTTTTCGGAGATGTTGTTCCCCCGCTTGCACTACCACTCTTCATCCCCGACAAGCTGGCTTGTCGCGAGATTTCCCGACAAACAGTGATTGGCGGGGTGAGTAAAGAGCTCAAAGCATCTTTGAAGAAGGTATGGTCGTTTTTCCCTGTTCAGCTAAATTCTTATTCTTTATTGGATTTCGGGCATGCTAAAGCTGAAGCTGCAGCCCTGGAAGACCTGAGTTTGGTCTCCATTGAATATAAAAAACATGATCCTTAGAAAATTGTAAGTAACCATTTAGCTAACTGTGGGTTGAAGAGGTTTGAACATGAGTTTTCACCCTCGGATGACATTTTCCGAGGGGAGAGATCTTATGGGGAAGTGCTAGTTCGGATCCGATCTTTAGCACCTGAAGACATGGCCTCTGTATTAAAATTTCAGGAAACCAGACGAAAGTATCTTCTTGCTGTGTTGCGAGGAGGGAGCCCGGGCACTTCTGAGACAGAACCGAAGGATGATGAAGGCCCCAAAGAAACAGCTTCTGGTTCAGGAAAAATCCATAACGAGGGGGATCAAATGAATAAGCCCAACGCAGAGACACAAAATCCGGACCCACCAGAGACACAGAATCTGGACCCACCAAGGACCCAGAATCCGAAAACTGAGAATAAGACACCTAAACCTCCGATGAAGCAGGACTCAGTCGCCACACCAGGAAAGGCAGCGAAACAGATTGGGGAGCCCATCACTTCTGTCACCCCCTTGCAGTCGACGCAAGGAAATATAGAAGAAGGATGGATTTTTGATGAGGAGCTGAGGCCTATCAAAGCAGAAGAACTTCCTCCAAACGAGTTCTTCTTCGACAAAAAGAGAAAGGCAGTGGTGAAAAGAGAGTTCTAACAGGACGAAGGATCAACTAATAAAAAATTCAAATTTATGACCGATGGAAAGAACAAAAAGAATGAGGAACTCACCACAGAGATAGCAGGAACACTAGGAGCGTATCCATCGGTGAATCAATTCTCGGTCGGGATGTTAAAAATTCAACTCAAAAGAAAGAATCGCCTGATCAAGACTCTCGAAGCCAGAGTAGCTCCGGCCACAGAAAGCACTAAAAGTCAGGTGAGTGGGGAAATAGAATTGGACCGACTAGCTGATAAAAAAGAAATAGAAGTGCTCAAAGCCAAGTTGGAACAAGTGCATTCAGTAATCCGAGACGGTCGGGTGCAGGCTGATCAACAAAGGACTATTATTGTAGAGCTACAGGCTCAGGTGGAGATCGCTGAAAGTAGGGTGATCGATGTCGAGGGGTTTAAATCCTGAGTGACCCAGATTCAGAGCAAAATCTCTTCTGCACAGCAGAGTTTGCTCGCCAAAGTAGGAAAAATCCGAGGGGATTGTCTGTTGATGCATCGGGTTTCCGAGAACCTTATTGACAGAGAAAGAGATGCAGGAGCATCTCGGGTCTCCTTTCAGGAGGCGGTAATAGCCATGAATGACAGAGTTTTGGTAGGTTCCCCCGAACTCACTCTCCCAAAACAAACTAGAGGTAATATTTTGTTGAAGGATTGGGAGCATAACATTACCCTGGGCAAGGAACAAGCCCAAAAAGTGATCAATTCATTAGAAGAACCCTTCAATTCTATAGAGGGTGAGATATTGGGTATGGACACTGGAGGCGATGCCGAAACTTTAATACAGATGAATGTAGAACAAATCTCGCTCGATTTGAAAGAGAAGGAGGAGAGAGACTTGGCAGATATCTCTCAAATAGACAGGGTGAACATGGCTCGAGTTGATGAGCATTTGATCCAACCCAGCATGCAAATAAGTGGCCTTGACATCGTCGATGCACAAATAGAGGATAAGTTGTTGCAATTAGCCCGTGAATGCTACTTCGCCGAGGCCAACTGTCAAGCGGAACCTTCGCAACTTGTATCTAAATTTGTGGACAAATGTATTCCATACACTGAATCTACGTGAAGATGAACACCTGGCACCAAGCGAGGATAGAGTAAGAGAAAGGGAGCGATTGCGTTCCTCCCAGTTGTAACTGAATGTGTGTAACCGTTGATAGCCTAACTGATCTCCAAATTTGTATAAATATATCACAGAATGAAATAAACGGGGTTGGACCTTTTTGGTGTCGATTGTAATAGAGTTTTTGCATTTGAAGAAGTTAATATAAGAAATTTGGAGATTCTCGATTCCGTCCAGACTGTGTTACAAGTTTGTTTCTTTGTATTTCATGTTTCATTTCGTTCCATTTGTTCATAATTGATGTGCTTTGTTATACTTTAGTACGACCACTACTATAACAAAAGAATTCTGGTTTTCTGTATCTGTTTATTGTCTTCCTCTGCACCAACTATCAGCGGGTGTAAGACCAATTTGCACTTTCAGAATTCTACGTTTATTATTTGCTATGTTAGTTATTTTCTTACTAATTTCTTCCTCTGTTTATATGTGAGTTTTCTCTTTGACAAGAATCTTGCGTTATATGCAGCTAAATGTTTCTCTTTCACACCATGCCTTTATATTAAAATATAATACAGTTACGGGAAAGAGCCTTCAAATTTGCATTTTTATTTTATTCCAAAAAACGTGAAATTCTCTTGAATTCGACTCAATCGAGACAGCATTTGATAAACTTTTAAACTCGTTATATTCTTAGTATTCCTCCATGACTGTCCCTGCTGTGACACAACCTAATATCGAACCCGGGCTATCGAACCAAACTCATATTTCCCTAAACCTTTTTGACATAATCCTTAAAACGACAAACAACCGGGATGAACTTGAACGTTCATGGGAAGCCATTGAACAAGATATAAATAATCAGGAATAGTTGGAAGCTAGACAACGCCAATGTAGAAATCTTCCCTAGTTTCCTCACCAAAGGTGACATTACCCTCATATCCATTTTTCATCTACTTTCAGATGCCTTGACACTGTACTTTGAAGCCTTAGTACAGACTCAGGAACAACATCTTTCTGGCGCCGTTGCCGGGGAGCGAAGTTGCGAAATATTTTCCCTGGGAGAACGACATTCATTTCGTTGAAAGTGCTACTCCGTGATAGTGAACATAGAGTACACACATTTTTAAGGCTTTTTAAATCTTTCACTTGGCGACTCCACTAAAATATAAACTAGCTTCTGGTAGAAAGAGTACCAGACAGAACCCAGATGGCAAGCTGATTACGCCTGTTACTGATCCTGAAAAACTTTTAAAAACAAAAAACCAACTTTCCAAGACTAAATATCATTTTGAGCCTTCTACTTCATGCAGTCCTTTGTTTGATACCAAAGATCTGACGTCAAACTGATCTGAAGTTCAGAGCGAGATTCAGTCTTTTCCATCCATACACAAGGGAAAAGGTCCTTTAGAAAGTTCGTCAACAGTTGACATTCCATCATTACTTCGACAGAACTTCCCGGTATCGCCTGATTCCAAAACGTGTGTTACACACTCATTTTCTACACCCAAGTCGATGGCAGCCGTCAGAGGAGGTGGTGGAGGCGCCCCTGGAGGAGGAGGTGGAGGTCAAGGGCATGTCCCTCCTCCCAGAGTATTCGCAAAAGTAGCAGTGAGATACGCTCCCCTGGTTTTGCCCGTCCCCCTCCATGATCTGCCTGAAAATTACATCAAAAATCTTCCTAAGTTCACTGGGGAGGGAGATCTAACCGCAACCGAGCATATAAATTTCTTTGACCAATTCACAGACATCTGTGGTATCGAGCATGAAGATGTCTATTCGAGACTCCTGGTTCGGACCTTTGAAGGACCAGTCAGAACTTGGTTTCGGAGCCTACCCACAAATTCTGTCCTATCATATGACGCTTTGGAAGATGCTTTCCTAAGACAATGGGGAGAGAGAAAAGATCACTTATATTATCTTACCGAGTTTGGGTCCCTAAAGAAAAAGAACTCAAAAACAATTATGAAATTTATTCTGAGATTCAACAAATTGTATAATAAGATTCCAGCCGCAGTTAAACCCTCTGAACCTTCAGCCAAAGTAACCTTTGCGGGAGCTTTCGAGCCAGATTTCGCCCTACTTCTGCAAGAGAGAAGAGGAGCTACTCTGAATAGAATGCAATATGATACTGTCGAAATCGAATCTAATATGATGGCTTCGGGAAAATTAAAGGCCAAAGTAGAAACATTCAACCGCGAGAATAGACGCTATAGGGAACCAGCGGGTCCTTCGGGCTCAAATAGATACACTGATGACAGAGTAGATGATATGGCCCGAGTAATTAAAGAACTGTCCAACAAAATTTATAGGATGGAGTTAGACCAGTTTAAGGCTGATTCTTCAAATAAAAAAGACTTCAGGAGAAACCCAAATCCCCAAAATCAATAGAAACCAATTAAGAACGAAGAGCAAAAAATACAAGCGCCATTAAAGAACGAAAATTTTATAGGCGCAAATGACTTCCAAGATTTCGTAGATTCGGAAGATGAAGTCATGAATTTCGGTGATGACTGTTCACAGCCGTATCTCACTCGTGAAGATTATGAAAAATCTTTGAACCCCCCACAACCGTCTAATGAAGATGAAGAAGGTGATCACACTGATCCCTGTATATCTCAACCAGAAACAGAGATGATAATGGCCGAGTTTCAACCAAAGTACAACCTAAGATCAAAAAATAAACCCACCTCAACGGATCAACCTATGAGAATCCTCCAAAGGGGTCAAGCTCATGAACCTCCTTCGAAAGAGACCTTGTTACCCAACAACAAAACCAAGGTAGCAAAAATTCAAGAGTCCGAGGTGAAAAAAGTTGAAACTCAAACACAAGAAACCGAACTAGTAGATAAAGTTACGTCTTCAACTAAGCGCACGAGTGGCAAGGCGAGCCAGACAGGTAATTCGGAAAGAAAAAATGTGGAAGTCTCAACCAAAGAAACGGAAGAGGTAAACACATCTTTCAGTCTTGAAAATGAGTTAAGAAAGATTAAAATACTGATTCCTTTGGTAGAATTAGCAAAAAATCCCACTTATCGGAAACAAATTGCCAAAGCGATGGGTGTCTGCAAACTAGAAAGTCAGTCTGATGTTATCAACCTGGAAGATGATAGACCTAATATCACCTCTGGTCCTCATTTTGAAGGGTCCAAAGACAACATCGCTCCTTTTTATATCACCTTGAATATACATGATCAGTTGCTACATAATTGTATGTTAGACTCCAGGGCTTCTCATAATGTTATGCCCAAAATTATAATGGAGAAGATGGGTCTTCAGATCACGAGACCTTATGGAAATCTGTATTCTTTCGATTCCAGGAAGGTTAAATGCATGGGGATGATAAAGGATCTGGTAGTTACCCTAGCACAGGTCCCTGTTAAAAGTATCCTGATGGATGTGGTTATCGTCGATATCCCCCCTAAGTACGATATGCTATTGTCTAGGTCACGGGGAGCCAAGTTGGAAAGTTCCCTTCAGTTAGATATGTCTTATGCCACAATCCCTGTCTTCGGGGGTCAATTCACTCGTTTATACAGAGAGACAAGATTAGTGTACACGGTCAGTGATCCCCAAAACCCACACAACTTCCCCATTTACGTCGCAGACCAAGATCTGGGAAACTGCATTTTGTCTTTTGATGATGGATTGGATGGAGGTCCTGAGGAGCTCGATATGAAGCAAGAAGATTTAAGCCCCTTGACAGAAGAGCTGTGCAATAATGGTGTATGGAAAATGTACTTCGATGGCACTTCATCCTCTGAAGGAGCTGGTGCTGTGGTACTTTTGGTAGCACACGAAGGTAAGTTCATGGTTCCTTTCTCTTATCATTTGCAGTGGGACATAGATTACACCAATAACGTATGCGAGTATGAGGCATTGATCTTAGGATTAGAGGCTGCGAAGAAGTTGAATATAAAAAACTTGGAGGTATACGGTGATGCAGAATTGATAGTAAGACAAATAAACTGACAATACCTAGCCAAGCATCCAAGGCTAAGAACATACAGAAATTGTGCTTGGGATTTGATGGAAAACTTTTTCTCATCTGTAAAAGTCCATTTTATCCCTCGCGTAGAGAATCTACATGCCGACGCCTTGGCCAAGGCAGCTTCAACTTTTTCTCCTCCCACGACCGTCAAACTGAAGTATCACATTGAAATCAGATACAAACCCTCTATACCAGACAATATCCGACACTGGCAGGTTTTAGAAGATGATGAACAAATCAAGAAATTCCTTACAGCCATAGGTGAGTTCTCTGAAACTCATACAGACCAAGAGAATCAAAATGACTCAATGTGGATTATGCAAGAAGGGGAAGATCCTGAAACCTTCCGAGAAAAAATAGCGGACCATCGTATGTTGGTCCTTAAAAACAACCAAATTCCGAAAGGCTTAATTCCTTTAGAAAGGCTTTTTGATCAGAATGACGTACCTATGAAATCCACTTTGCAGCCCTAACCAGAAGAAGTGGAGGACTGCGATATAGGAACTGAGAAAGAATCCAGGATAGTAAAGATATCTAAGTTCCTCCCTCCCAAGATAAAATTCCAATACAGAGACCTGCTCAGACAGTACAAAGATGTTTTCGCCTGGTCCTATGATGAGCTTAGAACGTATGACACTTCCATAATTGAGCACAAGATACCTTTGAAGCCCGGGGTCAATCCGTTTAGGCAAAAGCTTAGGCAAATTAACCCCATTTTGTTGCCTGTGATTGAAAATGAAGTTAAGAAGCTTTTAGATGCGAAAATAATCGTACCTCTGAGGTACTCAAACAGGGTGGAAAATTTAGTCCCGGTCAGGAAAAAGAACAGAGAAATCAGACTGTGTGTAGATTTCTGAAACTTAAATAAGTCTTCCCTTAAGGATAATTATCCGCTTCCCAAGATGGACCATGTCTTGGAAAAGGTAGTCGGAGCAAATTGAATGTCTATGATAGATGGGTTCTCTGGATATAACCAAATCGCCATGAACGAGATAGACAGAGAAAAACCTGCTTTCACCACACCATGGGGTACGTTCATGTATGACAAAATGTCATTTGGGTTGATGAATGCAGGTGCCACATTCTAGCGTGCTATGGACATTGCTTTCGTAGGAGAAAGAGACAAGTTCGTAGTCATCTACCTTGATGATTTGATGGTTTTCTCTAAAACTGATGAAGAACATTTGGTCCATCTAAAGCAGACTTTCAAAAAATGCCGCAGGTATGGTCTGTCCTTGAACCCAAAGAAATCACATTTCTCTATGCGGGAAGGTAAGATTCTGGGACATATCGTATCTAAAGATGGGATCAGGATTGATCCTAAGAGGATTGAAGCAATAGAAACCATAAATATTCCCAGAAACGTAAAAGAAATTCAATCTTTCTTAGGTACAATAATTTTTTTACGAAGGTTTATCCCCAATTTTGCTGAGATTGTCAAATTGATCACAGGAATGCTGAAGAAGGATAGTAGAGTAAATTGGACGACCGAGGCTAAAGCATCATTTGTGCATATTAAAAAAGTCATCAGTGAGGCACCTGTGTTAGCAAGCCCAGATTACTTGAAAGATTTCCTCATCTTCCCGTTTGCTTCTGAACATACTATCGCTGTGGTGCTCCTGCAAAAGGATGATGAAGGTTTTGATGACCGATCATGTTTTTTAACAAGAGCCTTAGAGACGTCGAATTAAAGTACGACATAATAGAAAAACAGGCGTACGCAATGGTGAAAGCGCTAAAAGCATTCAGAACCTATGTACTGCATTCAAAAATTATAGCGTACGTTCCAACCAGTGCTATGAAAGATATATTGGTACAGCCAGATAGTGATGGAAAACGAGGGCGCTGGCTCACTAAAATACAAGAATTTGATCTGGAAGTCAAGCTGACTAAATTAATAAAGGGGCAGGGTCTGGCCAAACTCTTGGCTGATTCGAATCTTAGAGCTCTTGATATTAATTGCCTCCAAGGGGAAGACATAGATGCACACCTGCACGAGCCAGATGACCAAATAGTTTTGAGCAAGGTCGAAGAAAAGTTCATGTCGTCAAGCTGGTATAAAGACATATTGTTCTACTTGTTAAACCTAAAATGTCCAGATGGTCTATCACCAGCTAAATGCAGAACTTTAAAACTCCATGCTGTAAAATATTGCATCGCTGAAAATAAGCTATATTGGAAGGATCCTCTCAGGTTCCTATTAGTCTGTTTAGTTGAGTCGGAAACTCCACAAGTTATAGAAGAATTTCATGAAGGAGTCTGTGGAGGACACCATGCATGGAGAGCCACAACTTACAAGATTTTTAGGGCCGGATATTATTGGTCGAAACTATTTTTGGATGTCAATGCCAAAGTGCGTGCCTGCAACCCGTGTCAGATATTCACTGGTAAACAGAAACTCCCTGCACTACCACTCGTTCCGGTCAAAACTAAAGCCCCATTTCAACAATGGGGACTAGATTTCATAGGGGAAATTAATCCCCATTCCAGTGCTCAGCATAAGTGGATCTTAATAGCCACAGATTATTTTAGAAAGTGGGTGGAAGCCATTCCAACCAAAAGGGCAACAGACTCGGTGGTGATTGACTTCTTGGAAGATAATATCCTGTCAAGATTTGGGTGTCCCCGAAAGATTGTTACCGATAACGCCCAGGCCTTCAAGTCCATGGCTATGATCAACTTGTGTCAGAAATACAATATCATTCTCGACCATTCCACTGCTTATTACCCTCAGGGGAACGGATTGGCCGAATCATCAAACAAGAGCCTGGTAAACATCATCAAGAAAGTACTGGATGAAAATAAAAGGTCCTGGAATGTGCACTTGAAGTACGTATTGTGGGGAAACTGCATCAGCACCAAAAGGTCTATCAGCATTTCGCTGTTTTAAATGGTCTATGGGACAGAGGCGGTTCTACCTATAAACTTAGCGTTGCCAGTAATGAAGCTATGGTAGGACCAGAACGAAGAACCAAATCATGTAACCAGGAGAATTAACCAGCTAATCGAGGTTCAACAACATAGAGTTGAGGTTGATGAGAAAATGCAGAAGTACCAAGATGATATGAAAGCATTGTTCGACCTCAAGGCAAAAGATAGAGAATTCCTCCCAGGTGACTTAGTATTAAGATGGGATGCGAGAAGAGAAGAAGCCGCCAAGCATGGCAAGTGTGACCACCTTTGGTATGGACCATTCAGGGTCTTATCTACAGAAGGGAAAAAATCTTTTCTTCTGGAAAATATAGACGGAGAAGTCCTCAACGCCCCTGTCAATGGGTCCCATCTGAAACATTACATGACATAGCAGTTTAGAAAAAAAAAAAAAAAATAGATATTGTATATAAATAAATTTCGTGTTTGTACATACAGATGTTGTCATTTTAACATTTATTTTTAATTTTTGGTTTTTGGTTCCTGAACTCTCAACACATTTCTAATATGATTCACATTTGCTGTTTACAGGACTCTAGCTTTAGACACCACTAGAAGGAAAAGTAATTTGCAGGTCGGTGTCAGAAATAGAGCAGCATTAAAACAGGTGATACCTAAAATATTTTCATACTACGCAAAGAAAATGAAATAAAAAGGTAAAAAGAAACTATCCCAGACATATATGATATGAAAGACTGTTAAGGGAAATCAAGTTATCATTTTTCAAAAGGGCCATGTAAAATGTTAGACAGGAAGATCATTGCTTGATTTGATAATTTATATTTTAAAATGAGTTGAATGATACACTAAATAAAAAATGGGCAGTTGAAATAAACTATTCCCGAATTTATCTACAAGAATCAGTCTCGATTTATTTTGGTTCCCATATTTTCAGTCAATGAATCGTGCTTTGTATCCTATCTATCTTAGGGTCAAATTTTTAGCAAGTCACCGTCTTCCCAATTTATAGCAAAGGTATAAAAGTATTTCGTTTTAAGCCTCAGGGGTTTCGAAACAGATCATGATAGGAAAGCTGGTTTTCACAACTACTTAATCTCCTGCTAAGCGAAAGAACGTTTAGAACGATCTTAACTTTCCTGTGTTTTTCAACAGTTTCGGAAGAATCAAAGCTTGCTCGAACAGGATGCCCCTTAAAGATCTATTATTTTCCCCTGTCTCCCTAAGAACGAAGGTGTTGTGAAGGTAAAAGGAAGATTGATACTGAGTAAACAAAATAAGTCAACATACCTCTGATACAAAATATTACATAGATATCAGCCCTGATATAAACTGATTGCTCCCATCTTTGTGCTTTAAAAGTAAATTATAAGACAGATGGTGAAAGGAAATTCAGAAATGATTGCTCCCACCTAGTCCAGGGAGACGATGAAAGGAAATTCAGAAATGATTGCCCTCGTCTCAGCGTTTAAACGCATAAATATTTTCCGAAGTGGTGAAAAGAAATTCAGTGAAAAAGGGTTAGACAACTTCACCGGGGTACTGAACAGGCTCGCTGGCAGTGAAGCAATGTCTGAGATGTCTGTAAGGCTATTATACATTAATAACATTCTACTTTGGTAATCAATGCTTTCTAAAAATCTGATCAACACCCCAAATTCAGACGGGACTTCCCGATTTAAAAAAATATATGATATCATTCTTTTGATGCAAGCTGAGAGTCATAAGATCTGTTGAATCTCCCAGGGTCGTTCCGATCGCCTTAAAACATACCCAAAATTAGTAGTGAGAAAAGGAAAATTGTGAAAGAGACTACAGCCGTGTTTGGAAAAAGTATCTGATTTTGAAAAAACTTCTCGAGGTAAAAAACAAAGTCCTTTTCCCCTTTGATCATTTTTTGGAATCTTTCTGCATGTTTCAGCTCTTGACTCCATTTACCCAATATTGGCACCTGGTCTATTGTTCTTCCCACCTCACAGGGAGGCGTGATCCCTAGTTGGAGCCTATGTTGGAGCTGCCCTTGTTTTATTTTTACCCTTCACAATTTTCAATCTTCCACGCTTTGAATCTAAAGAGGTCCTTTTGTTTTTCCCCTCCTCCAAAATTTTGAAAAAACTCTGCAACCTTGTCGAATAAGCAGCGATGCTTTTTCTCCCCTCAAAATAGGTCCACTTTTGTAAGAACGTTTGATCTTTCGGTTTTGTTTTGGGATCTCGCAAGTCGGATACCTTAATCTTTGAATTCACACGTCCCAAGTCACGAAACGACGAACTCATTTTAAATCTTCACTCAAGACAGAAACCTGGGTAAAGTTTTTTAACTCAGTGATTAGACATCATCGGGGTTTCGTGCCTTGACATTCGTCAAACCCAAATGTCCTTCCTTACAGTCTCGAGATCCGAGAACGTGAGGTACTTGTGGGTTAACCCTGGTCAAAGATTAAAGGAAAAAATTTAACCATGGTTAAAATGGTTCTCGGCATTTCGCCACTCGGCGCTATCTTTTCGAAAATCATGGTGTCTAAAACTCCGACTCACAAAGCCGTGATGTGATTATAGTATGATTAATTAATCACCTAATCCAAGTTTTTCTTAATCCGAATTAAGTCTTAATTATCGCTATCTCGCAGTTTCGTGACTCAGCATGCTAGTCTCCCAAAATGTTATCTTCGAAGTTCCGAGTCGCGATACGGCGAGTAAAAAGATTATGAAATTAATCATGCCTTAAATCATGATTATCTTTAATTGAGACAAATCGGTCCTCGCAGTCTCGCGAGTTGAAGAATCAAAAGGTTGAAAGGAACTCCACGATGCTGCGAAAAGCGGAAAAAATTATTAACGTTGCTAGGTTTGAATATTTTAAAGTAAAGCAAGATATGTCCCGCGCATCGAGGCTTGTGCTTTTCCCGAGGTAGCTACTTGCTCTCCATACCCCCACTGCCTGTCAAACCGCCAAACATTTATGACATTAATGAAGAATTAGGGTGAATCCACGAATAAATAAGATCGGATTTTACACAATAAATTTGTTTCTAATTGCGATTTGATAGACTTATTTCGAAGAGTATAGAATTTTCAAATATATACGAGAGTCTCATTTTATTATAATGAAAACATTTTTCATAAGCACGTAGAGCTCGTCATTTTCCGAGTGAACTAATTTCTGCATGTATACGCAGGTTTATTGCAGAAGAGCGAAAACGCAAGCTTCAGCTATGGCTCCATGGAAAGCAACAAAGGCTAACATCGAGGATGCAGGGCAAGGTTCAGATAATGTCTCCGACACTTCACCTAGGAGTGGCGGCTCGGTTCGTAGCTGGTCGTTTGTTTCAGATATTCTACAAATCGAGTTGGTAAATTATTCAAACTCAGATGACAATGAAAATGATGATTTGAACACTAAGTACAAGATTGTTGTTCAATCTGGAATGCACAAGGTGGCAACCAGACCACGGTTGCTCCCCTATTATGATATGATCCGATGGGCACTGGACCACATAGACTTACCCACCAAAACTATCATAAACGACCAGCCGGTCACGGTCGGGACTTTTAGACCGGAGCACATCCAAACCATGTATAAGTTCCCGACAACATCTGAATACACTTATGATGCTGAATTCTTGGAGAAATTCAAACAAAAGGAGTGCATTAAATATGACAAAACCATGCCCGGTTTGATTAAAGATTGGGTTTCGTGCACCGCGAAGTTCAGAGAAAATGACCAAGGCATATATTCTATCGCTTCTTTGGAGCCACAGTATAAATATGTGGCCATGATGACATGTCGGCTTTTTGGGAGAGAAGACACCTCACATTTCTACATTGTGTGGGTGCCTCTCATATTTCGGGTTGCAGAAGGTTGCTCGTTTAATTGGGCAAAGATGCTCTCAGACAGTCTGGCCAATAGGGTCATAGAGTATCGGGAGCAAAAGGCAAGCGGGAGACCATCCTCATTTTTCATGTCTGTGTATATCATGGACGTAGTATGTTCCATGACACCATTCCCTTTGATGAATTGGGCCTGGAATCCAACCCATGAAAAAACTGTACATGAGTATCATGACAAGCTGTGGGAGAATAAAGCGGACAAATTTATTTACGAAATTTTCAACTGGGTGATGGTGCCCCTGCACATCGCCATTTTTGGTCTTTTTCCACCTCGTATCTCGGACAGCATCACTGCAAATCTGAGCGGTATAGCAGACTGGTACGTAGAAGCATAGTTTTCCTATTTCATAGTTTTCAGAGTTGTTGTTCCCCTGCTTGCACTACCAATGTTCATCCCCGACAAGCTGGCTTGTCGCGAGATTGCTCGACAAACAGTGATTGGCGGGGTGAGTAAAGAGCTCAAAGCATCTTTGAAGAAGGTATGGCCGTTTTTCCCTGTTCGGATAAATTTTTATTCTTTATTGGATTTTGGGCATGCTAAAGTTGAAGCTGCAGCCCTGGAAGACCTGAGTTTGGTCTCCATTGAATATAAAAAACATGATCCTTAGAAAATTGTAAGTAACCATTTAGCTAACTGTGGGTTGAAGAGGTTTGAACATGAGTTTTCACCCTCGGATGACATTTTCCGAGGGGCGAGATCTGATGGGGAAGTGCTAGTTCGGATTCGATCTTTAGCACCCGAAGACATGGCCTCTGTATTAAAATTTCAGGAAACCAGACGAAAGTGTCTTCCTGCTGTGTTGCGAGGAGGGAGCCCGAGCACTTCTGAGACAAAACCGAAGGATGATGAAGGCCCCAAAGAAACAACTTCTGGTTTAGGAAAAAGCCATAACGAGGGGGATCAAACGAATAAGCCCAATGCAGAGACACAAAATATGGACCCACCAGAGACACAGAATCCGGACCCACCAAAGACCCAGAATTCGGAAACTAAGACTAAGACCCCTAAACCTCCGACGAAGCAGGACTCAGTCGTCACACCAGGAAAGGCAGCGAAATAGATCGGGGAGCCCATCACTTCTGTCACCCCCTTGCAGTCGACGCAAGGAAATATAGAAGAAGGATGGATTTTTGATGAGGAGCTGAGGCCTATCAGAGCAGAAGAACTTCCTCCAAACGAGTTCTTCTTTGACAAAAAGAGAAAAGCGATGGTGAAAATGGAGTTCTACCAGGACGAAGGATCAACTGCTAAAAAATTCAAAGTTATGACCGATGGAAAGAACAAAAATAATGAGGAATTCACCACGGAGATCGCAGGAACGCTAGGAGCGTATGCATCGGCAAATCAATTATCGGTCGGGATGTTAAAAAGTCAGCTCAAAATAAAGAATTGCCTAATCAAGACTCTTGAAGCCAGAGTAGCTTCGACCACAGAAAGTGATAAAAGTCAGGTGAGTGGGGAAATAGAACTGGCCTGACTAGATGATAAAAAAGAAATAGAAGTGCTCAAAGCCAAGTTGGAACAAGCGCATTCAGTAATCTGAGATGGTCGGGTGCAGGCTGGTCAGCAGAGGAATATGATTGCAGAGCTACAGGCTCAGGTGGAGATTGCTGAAATTATGGTGATCGATGTCGAGGGGTTTAAATCTCGAGTGACCTAGATTCAGAGCAAAATCTCTTTTGCACAACAAAGTTTACTCGACAAAGTAGGAACAATACGAGGGGATTGTCTGTTGATGCATCAGGTTTCCGAGAACCTAACTGACAGAGAAAGAGATGCAGGAGCAGCTCGGGTCATCTTTCAGGAGGCGATAATAGCCACGAATGACAGAGTTTCGGCAGGTTCCCCCGGACTCACTCTCCCAAAACAAACTAGAGGTAATATTTTGTTGAAGGATTGGGAGCATAACATTACCCTGGGCAAGGAACAAGCCCAAAAAGTGATCAATTCATTAGAAGAAGCCTTCAATTCTATAGAGGGCGAGCTGTTGGGTATGGACACTGGAGGCGATGCTGAAACTTTAATACAGATGAATGTAGAAAAAATCTCGCTCGATCTGAAAGAGAAGGAGGAGAGAGACTTGGCAGATATATCTCAGATAGACAGGGTGAACATGGCTCGAGTTGATGAGCATTTGATCCAACCCAGTGCGCAAATAAGTGCCCTCGACATCGTCGATGCACAAATGGAGGATAAGCTGCCGCAGTTAGCCCGTGAATGCTACTTCACCGAGGCCAACTGTCAAGCGGAACCTTCACAGCTTGTATCTAAATTTGTGGACAAATGTATTGCATACACTGAATCTACGCGAAGATGAACACCTGGCGCCAAACGAGGATAGAGTAAGAGAAAGGGAGCGATTGTGTTCCTCCCAGTTGTAACTGAATGTGTGTAATCGTTGAGAGCCTAACTGATCTCCAAAGTTGTATAAATATATCACAGAACGAAATAAACAGGGCTGGACCTTTTTGGTGTTGATTGTAATAGAGTTTTTGCATTTGAAGAAGTTAATATAAGCAATTTGGAGATTCTCGATTCCGTCCAGACTGTGTTACAAGTTTGTTTCTTTGTATTTCATGTTTCATTTCATTCCATTTGTTCATAATTGATGTGCTTTGTTATACTTTAGTATGACCACTACTATAACAAAAGAATTCTGGTTTTCTGTATCTGTTTATTGTCTTTCCTCTGCACCAGCTATCAGCGGGTGTAAGACCAATTTGCACTTTCAGAATTCTACGTTTATTCTTTGCTATGTCAGTTATTTTCTTACTAATTTCCTCCTCTGTTTATATGTGAGTTTTCTCTTTGACAAGAATCTTGCATTATATGCAGCTAAATGTTTCTCTTTCACACCACGCCTTTATATTAAAATATAATACAGTTACGGGAAAGAGCCTTCAAATTTGCATTTTTATTTTATTCCAAAAAACGTGAAATTCTCTTGAATTCGACTCAATCGAGACAACATTTGATAAACTTTTAAACTCATTATATTCTTACTATTCCTCCATGACTGTCCCTGCTATGACACAACCTAATATCGAACCCGGGCTATCAAACCAAACTCATATTTCCCTAAACCTTTTGGACATAATCGTTAAAACTGCAAACAATCGGGACGAACTCGAACGTTCATGGGCAACCATTGAACAAGATATAAATAATCAGGAACAGTTGGAAGCTAGACAACGCCAACGTAGAAATCTTCCCTAGTTTCCTCACTGAAGGTGACATTACCCTCATATACATTTTTCATCTACTTTTAGATGCCTTGACATTGTACTTTGAAGCCTTAGTACAGACTCAGGAACAACAGTGTCAATGCCCCGCCGGTATAGGATGTCTCCGATGAGAAGGTAGCGGGGAGCCTAATGGCGAATACGTCGATGATCATCCTGTGAAAGGTGGTTACCAAACTTTTGAGTTTGTAGGTAGACGAGAAGGTCTCCATACCAAGGATCATCCGAAGTGATGTAAAAGAGATGTTCGTCAGGAAAGTCGGTATTGACAGGGGCACTGGTGGTGTCAGAGGGGAGGGTCGTGAAAAGTTCAGCGAGAACAAGGGCCTTCTTACTCTTAGGTGTTGAGAATTTGAGGTCGTACTCCTGAAGGATAACGATCCATCGAGTGAATTTTCCGTTAACTTGCCGACGGCTAAGCAAGTACTGCATAGGGTTGGAATTTGCGACGACCTTTGTGGTGCAAAGCAGAATGTAATGGCGCAGTTTCTGGACTACGAGGACAACTGCAAGAGAAAGTTTCTCTTCATGTTTATACTTCAAGGGTGGTCCTAAGAGGTTCTTACTAACGTAATAATTGACATGTTCATGATTGTCATCTCCAAGCTGGATGAGGACGCCAACTACTGATACAGCTGATGCTGATATGTAGAGGATGTAGTCGTGATTATAGTCAGGTGCACTAATTAAAGGTGCATTTGAAAGCGCTGCTTTAAGATCGTCAAATGACTGTTGGGCATAATCGTCCTAGTGAAAAGGCATGTCGTGACATAGTAAGCGAAGGAAACCGTGTGCGTGTATGGTGTAATCCAGGACAAAGCGTTTAAGAAAGTTATCTTTTCCCTGAAGACTCTGAAGTTGCCGTAAATTCCGGGGAGGTGGAAGTTCGGTGATAGCTTTGACTTTGAGGGGGTCTACGGTAATACCACTTTGGGAAACAATAAAACCAAGGAGGTGCCCGACGGTGACACAGAACACACACTTAAGAGGATTCAAGTGGATGTTGTACTGACGACACCATTGAAAGATGATTCGTAAATCCTCGAGATGCTGGGTGCGTTTCTTGGATCGAGTTGTGAGGTCATCCAAGTAGGCGAGGATGATGTTAGCCAGATCATGGAAGATGTATGTCATCGCCCACTGGAAAGTTGCACCGCCCTTCTTTAATTCGAAAGGCATGACACGATATGCAAAGGTACCCCATGGGGTAGTGAATGCGGTTTTATACTGATCGGCTGGGTGGATTTGAATTTGGTTATAGCCAAAGAATCCATCCATAAAGGAGAGAGCCTCATGGATGGCGCAGTTGTCGATGATTTGATCGATGAAAGGCATTGGAAAGTTGTCTTTGGGACATGCGTTATTGAGATCACGAAAATCGGTGCAAACGCGGATAGTGCCCTATTTTTTGTCGACGGGTATAGGGTTGGAAACCCATGAAGTATAAGCAATGGGGTAAATAAACCCAACAACGCGTAATTTGTCTATTTCGGCTTTGATAGCCGCTGCTTTGGATGGGTGTAGCGGTCGCTGTTTCTGGTGAACTGGTGTGATGTCGGGCCATGTATCGATGCGATATTCGACAATAGAGGGATCGAGGCCAGGCTTTTTTGTGTATGAACAGGCGAAAATATCCCTATATTCCTGGAAGAGGGCTTTGTATGTGTTGATTTCCTGAGGAGTGCAAGCAGCTCCAATGATGATTTCTTCAACGATGCCATTTTTAATGGAAATGTCGATTTTGATGGTGAGGAAAATGTTGGTCATATTACCTTCTTCAAAAGCATCAGGGGAAGGAATGGGATTATTGAACCAATCAATAGGCCCTGCCGGGATAAAATATTTGGTTTCGACTGCGTAAATGGGGTTTTGGTTAGGAGGCATGGGGGCGTCCTGTGGAAAAAAGAGTGCGCGGTGATGTAGCGCATCCCAGGGCATGTCTGGGTGGGTTATCTCTTTAAGTATTTCCTCGTCGCATTGAAAATGCCGGGAATACAAGGGATCGTGAGGAGTGATCTCGGTAACAGTGTGGTTGCCCCTTGATGGAGAAGTAGAGGGAGAAATGATAGGAGATGGTGAGGGTTCACTCGACATGAACCATATATTGAAGTACTGAGGGGTACCAGTGGTGGTTGGGTGGAGAGTGTCCGTAGAGGAATGAGAAGGAGAGTTGGGGGGGTTGTGGGGAAAGTCCTCAGATATGTCATTGAAGAACCATGGAGGCATTGGGAGTGCATCGGGCTCGGGAGAAATGACCTGAAGATCCTCTAGTGACGAGGAAATGTCAATTATCGCCTCTGCGGGTTGGTGAAGCAGGGCTAATTGACGTTGCTTGTATTCAAGGATCATAGGAAACCGGTATGTAAAATGAGTTAATGAACTGCAGAGAGAGCAAGGGCATCTCATACATTCATTGACTGAAATGGTGACATAGCGGATGTGAGTGATATTTGTTGGTGAGGACTTAGCAGGACTGGGGTTGTTCTGGAAGTTCTGGCGCACAACCGCTAATGTCTTCCGAAAGCGTGGCAGTGCTGGGCAATGATGAGTGTAATGGCCATACTCTGAACATATAGCACAAGCGTATCTGGTCCTCAACCCTTTACTACCGGAAGGGTGGGTGATAGTGGTGGTACTAACAGTAGTGGAGGGTGTTGTGGGAGTTTTATTAAGGGGGATTAAGTTTCGTAATTCCGGTAGTGATGGACAATTGTTGGTTCGGTGGCCCTCTTTCTCACATAGTGCGCCAGGCGGTGGGATGCGTGGAGGAAGCGGAGCAGTGGGCTCCTTCTTCTTTTTCCTGCCCCCAGCTGTAGCCGGGAGGTTAGTGAGTGGGGGGGTGGTGGGGGTAAGGACGGGTATTTTCATGGGGAGGCCTTCCTGTGGGGGAAGGGATTGTCTAGGGACCATCTCAGGTGGGTGTAAATACCACACTGGGATTGCTAACACCATATTGGGTAGTGTGAGCGTTGTGGCTACCTGAAAAGCTTCTATACCTGGTAGAGGGTAAAAGAAGGGAATTTGGGTGAGAGGTTGGGGAACGGTCTCCAAAATGGGACTATGCCCCTGAGGGGATGTGGATTCTTGGACTGTTGGGGTCGATGAGTGCGCAAGAGGCTCCGGTGCGAGTGGGTCTGCGATTATTGGGATGTCAGGAATGACTGAAGCCTCCTGAGGAGGAAGAACATCCTCTGTGTGAGTTCTGTTAGATGAGATGACGCATACTTGATTAGCAGGATGAAGGAGTGGTGGTGCTCCATGGTACGTCCCTAACAAGGATGGATCTTTAAAAATCCCAGGACCCATCTCAACGAGTGGATATGCATCTTGGTTGGTGTGGATGAGAGGAAGAATGTCATCGAGGTTGGTATATGGGTTAGGCTCATAATGTGAGACTTGGTCCATGGTCATAATATTCCCATTGTGAGGGAACATCATTGTTCGAAAGATGAAAGATGCCACTGCCTTCATAGCATACATGTAACTACGACCGAACAAGATATTACAATCGAGCGGGGCGTCGATAACTTCGATGTCAATGAGAATAGTTTTTCCCCCGAGTTCAACAGGGACATTTTGGAAGAGTCCTTCAGGAGAGGATGGTCATCTATCATAAGCTCGTAATGTGATGGCAGAGGGTANTCGATGAACTGTGATGTTCTGTATTTTCACTGGTATTTGAAAAGCGATCAAGGCAGGAAGACGAGGTTCTCCGCTATCAAGATCAAAGGTGATGAGTCGAGTATCTGCAGGGTCGACTGCCCCCAAGGCAGAAAGTAGTGATTTTCGTTGCGTAGGACAAGTTTGGAGGACTTCCAATACTGGCATGGCAGTCGGGGATTGCGCTAAGTCATCTACCAAGCTATAGTTATGGGCTGCCCTAGCCTGTGGGTTGTGGACATTCCTGCGCAAGGGGATGCGAGGGATGCGAAGTGGTGGTTGGGAAGAAGGGCAAGGAATCACCAATGGGGGTCCCGTTGGTGTATGGTTTGTCTCTAGAGTGATGGGAGGAGACTCAGCGGATGTGTGATACTGACGGTTACGGGTTTGCTGAAGGATTTCTTCCTCACTGGTGAGGAGAATTGTTTGTTCTACTGGATTGTTGGGGTTGTGGTATTGTCCTACCTGAGGTGGGGGATGTTGTGTGTCCTGTTGGGTGTTTATCACACCTTGATGTGGAATAGGATTTTGCAGCACGACGGGATGGGGTTGTTGCATGTAGTGTTGTGGTGCCTGTTGAGAGGCGGTTTGTGCAGGAGAATGGGGAAGACTACCCGAGTCTTTCAACTATTTGAAATCAGCGATCTGGGGGAAATGGTGAGTGTAATGATCAAACTCACCACAAAGAGCACAAGGGAATATGGTTTTAACATTATTTCGCCCTTGGCGTTTGTTATTATTGCCCCCTTGGGCAAGTGAGGTCTTAGATAACTTCAGACAGTGAGTTGTAGTAAGGGTGAGTAGGGGGAAGAATTGTATTAGAGAGATGCAAAGGTCTGTCATAAACATCAAGTTCCTAACAGACTGTGGAAGAAGACGTCTAAACGCAAGATCTTCTTATGCTCAAACGCAGAAAACCAGAGAAAACAATAGTGCCACAATAAATCCTTTATCACAACATAATTGCTATAATTTGTGCGAATCAGTTGATCACGAACTCTCTTAGTATAAGATGAAAACTTAGACGAGAAAAGAAAGGCTGTCTGAAATTAAACAAGAAATATTACATACAGATGCATAACCAGAGCTAGGATATCTGTTAAAACTTTACAATCAGAAGCTTCGCTCTACCATCGATGCCTCCAAAAATGAAAAAACTGAGTACATATACTTGGGCAGATTTTCTGAACAGGGGCGCGCTTACCCTCCAAGGTGTAGCATCTCTTCAATCAATTTTCGGGCGGAATTCCTTCATCATATGTCTCCTTAACTTCGCATGGCCTTTACAGGGGAGGAGTAGCTGAGCCAGTAAATGCTGAGCTAGCCTGTGCAGACCTCCTCCGGCTGGTCGAGAACTCAGCATGGCTTCTCTAGAAAAATGGGTACACAGGACCCTCTCGAGAAGTCCGCTTGCTAGACCCTCCATTCTTTGCATTCAATGAATGAGGAGAGGTTTCAACCACCCTTTCTCGTCTTCATTTACTCCAAGCGAAAACCAGGATCGAGGTTGGATCAAATGGCACTTGGAGGTTGCAGTAATTCCTTATGTGAATCATACACGATGCCTTTGGCCCTTCCTGAACAACTCTTTTCTTTCCTAAGTGACCACAGGCTGTGACCACGTGCTTATCCCTAAGGCACCCTTGGCATTTGCGAATGGGAAGGAGATAATCCTTGCTTCTTGAAATAGCAATGAGCAAAACGCCGATGCGGCTTAATCTGGCGCCACACTCCCCTCTAGATTTGATGGTTTTGGATGCACTTCGGTGATGGTGTGGGCCCGGGTCCTAGACACTCCCGACACCTCACGCGTCGGGAATACGACGATGCTGGACCTTGCTTATCATAGTTGCGATCGGAAAAATGCCTAGACGACTCAATTGGGCACCATGCATCTCTCTCAAATCCAATGGTCCTAAATTTACCCGACATTGCTGTGGGCCCCAGGCCCTGGAAGCTCTCATCACTTTGCACATCAGGGATATGAGGGAGCTTCTCTTTGCTCTTCGAAACCATGAAGGGAAAAAAGGTAGAGAGCCTAATCACACACCAGGTGTCTGCTTCAGATGGATGGCTGTGACTGCCCCTTCATACTGTGGGCCTGACTTTGGGCGCTATCGGCACTTCGGGGTTTGGGGCTTTGAGATATACAATGACATAAAACCTTCACCCCTTGAACTCACGACTGTCGAGAAGTCGATGTGACCAGATCTTGTGCCATCCATCCTTTAGGATGATCGGCTGCCATCCATTCCTGTACAAAATATGGGCGTTATCCATGGGCTAACCTTGGTGAAACTTTGCTATCTGTGATTTCCCGTCAACCGTTGATCTGCTCATATCGATGGATCCGGATCGTTGACACCATAATTTTTCCCGCTCGCTTGATTTTAAGTTTGAAAAGGACTTCTTCTATGCACTGCGCTTGGGCGCTCCTCGTGCAACCTTCAGACCTGGATATCCCGATGCCGAAGACAAGTAATGTTGATAACACATAGTGCGCCAAAAGGTATTCATTTCTCTTCACATTGTCAGCCCACTGCGCCTTTGTCTAAACTATAACCCAAAAATCTGTCCAGAGTCTTGAAATTGTAAGAGTTTTTGTGATAATTTGAAGGACCCTAGCCTTTAAAATCTTGCTTTTATGCAATTTGTAAATGCACCACACTTAGATTCCCTTTCCACATGAAGGGTTAGTCAAAACATAGGCACTTAGGGGGTTAAAAAGAACCAAATTTCTCCTCTTTTTCTTTGAGTTTCCACATAGATGGATTGTTTTGATTGTAAAAGTTAAGTTGAGATCCTTTACTATCACATATATAAACACTTCCATTGGGACCAGAAATAAAACTTTAATCATTGAGTATGCTCTTCTCTTGCATCATAGAGCGATATTGAGAATTAGAAAAGTGATTGAGGGAATATTTCATCTCCCTTAAAAAAATCTTTAGGAGAGGACAAATCCCCCCTAGGGCTCCTCTTAGTTTCTTTTTAAACATCTTAAATTGGTAAGGGCCCATACATGCCCACATATTGCAAAGTAAGGATAGTTTTTTGAAGCTACTTTCTTAGTTTACATCACTAGGGGAGTTTAAAGATTGTAGTAACGGTTCCATACATGCCCACATGATTGCAATCTAGGATAGTTGTTCAAAATATTTCTTAGATCAAATCACATTAGGGAGTTTAAAGATGTGGTAAGGACCCATATGTCCACATGCTAGTTCTTTAGGGACTTTAAAATTCTACAAGGTTGTACCAATGGCATATAGCAAGATAGGTAATCAATATTTGTAAGGACCACAGGAAGTCCACATGTTGCAAATTGACACTTAACTTATTAAAAATTTGGCACATTTGTTCACTTTCTCACACACAAAGTCACTCCTCACTCACATAATTTCATCTCGAATTGTGGAGGTTGAAGTATGTTTCCTCCAAAGGGATTCTAAAACGTCCCACTATTTCTTGAAAAAATTATCCACACCCACTTAATTCAAACGAGATTGTTTCACACCCCCAATCTCTCAAACAACCAAATGTAAATGTTTTCTAAAAACTCGCTAAGTTTTCCTCCACAAGAGGTGAAAAAATATTTTTTTTAGTCTAGGTAGGATCTCGGGGGTAGGCATCCAAATAACCCTCCGCTATCTGGTTCTCACATCTTCAAACATTAGAAGTTGACAAATAGGGAACTTTAAAATCCTCCAAGTCAAGTGTGACTAACACCATAAGGAAGGGAGATACCTGTGAAGGGTCTAAGGCCGAGGTCTGGTTGTTCTGTTCATCCTCCCTTGAGTCACCTAACTCTTGGAAGGGATCCATCCCGTGACCCATTTCCAAGGCCAACAATATAAATGTTGCACTTTGATTGAGGTACCTAGTGGCCAAATTTTAGGACATCTACCCAGATGACAATTGTGGGCTGCAGTTTCACCTTGATTGGATTTTTTGTGGCTATTGGGAAATATCGCCATCTTTTTCAGGATATGCACCCTCTACCCCTCATTATAACTGATCGTTTCATCCTTCACTAGTTCCTCTTCCAGTGGCTTCAGACCCCACTTTTGAGTGCTATTGGAAGGTCCAATGCTATTTTAGAGGAAGGACATTATGTATTTTTAGGACACGAGAATTTGTTTTCTTTTGTTCCCCTACGTGGAAAGAAATCCACCTACCCGCATGTATGTTTATTTTCAATTGATTTATGAATGATGCTCATTTAAATTACATGCGATTGTGAGATATATTGTGAAGGTCCAAATTATACTAGTCTATTGTTCATTAATTTCTCACATCACCACTTACACACATTCACATTGATAGTCATACATCATAGGGGACCCACAGAATCCCCATCGTTCCTGACACCTGCAAAATATCCCTCCTATCCTAGGAGGAGTCCCTAGTTTTTCCAACTCACCGACTCAATCGTCTCACACCCCTGTGAGTTACACTATTTTGGGATCAAATTTTCTTGGTTCCACCTTACTTGGGTCCACTTCCCAAGGCCATCCATCCACTAGCTCTCCTTCACAAGAAGGCAGGGGGAAAAGTTCCTCTCAAGGGAGAAGTATAAACCCACCAAATCCCCCTCAAGGGTTAGGTCCACTACCAGCTCACACCATGGCTAGAACCAATCCTCCACCACCACCCCACATGCCATATTTGACATCCCTCAACATTCATGATTTGAGTAAACTCACGAATGACCCTATATTGCATGACCTCAGATGGCCCAATATGCCTACCAAACTACCTTCAGACATTCCGAAGTTTGAAGGAAAACTAGGGGAAGACCCCACCAACCATGTCACGACCTTCCACTTATGCTGCTCTTCAAATAGAATCACTACTACATATGGGTGGATTATTCCACGGAAATTTTCCATGCTTCCACTAGTTTCATCATTTTTTTTAAACATGGCGGGATTTTTTGTGGATATTGCCACAAAAGTTCATCACAATATCGACGAAAATATTAATTTAACCTAGTCGGGGTTTTCATCGCTATAGCAACGAACTTTTGTGGCAATAGCGACAAAATTTTTGCCTATCTCATTGGTCAGTGTTAACGGCTAGTTGACTATTTTATCTATATACACGTGACTTTATGAGACTTTGCGACACAATTGCTATAGTTGAAACATTGTTCTTGGCTTTTGTTTGAGCTATTTATTTTTTCCGTCACCCACCGGTTGAACAAATCCAATTCTCGATCTACATAGATCGTATTTTTAACTTGCAAGGTTAGTATTTTATTTTTTATTGATGTAATCATTTAACTTGTAATTTTTTTTTCAAATGTCCAAATTGCATTTAGCTTGTGTTTTCCTTGATAATATATTATAATATGTGTAGTACCATATTTCATGTCTTTGGTTTTTGGATCTAGTTAGTATTTTCTATGGAAAAGGGTATGTGGATTCCATAATATTCTAGGTTTATGGAATCCATATACCCTTTTCCCTTCAATTGTAGCTATAATCTCTCTCTCTCTTTTCATTGAAAAAGATATGGAATTGCTCTTGAAACTCAACCCTGATTGGTGAAATGAAATTAATTGATTTCTATATTCCCTTCTTTAGCAGGGACTAATAAGATACATAAACACTAACCCTAAACTTATGTTAGATATATATGTCGTTATTATATAAATAAAACATTTGTACACATATGACCTTATTATAAAGATGTTATCTATGTTGTCATGTTGTTGATCCTCTACACATATGATCACCTTATTATAAAGATGTTGACCTTATTATAAAGATGTAGGTCACTATAAATAAACATATCACAATCGAAAGGAGTAGCCAAAATATAAAAAATTGACAACTTAATGTTTGATATGGTGTAGGTAAGACAATTACTTGTCAAGACAAGGATTTGTCACAATGAACGAAAATGATAGGAATATTGCTCGGTTAAGAGCGACATTAGAGGCGAGGGGCGATGGAAAATGTTATTTCCCTTGCTATGATTGTAGAGGCTTGCAAAATAGAATATTTTTAATAAGAACAACCCAAAAACATTGTAGGGAGAAGGGGCACACCGAAGGGGGTTATGAATATCATCCCTTGGTAAGAGGATTCAATATTTAATGTATTCTCTATAATAATCAGTATGCAATGAATTTTAGTAATATTTCTTATCGGGATTTTTATATTTTCTATACACACTAACTTTTCTACGTTGTTTTTAAATATATAGACAATGCCCCCAAAGTGTCGACCTCCAGAGAGTTATTTGCCAAGTACTAGCAGAAATAATATACATGGAGATGAACTTTGAGATCAGAATATTGAAGCTCCTGATCAAGTTATTAATGATGATATGGATGGAGATAATGTTAGTGATTCAAATTAGGAAGATGAGATACATAGATTGATCCAAGACACATTTTCTCTAATGGATGAGGACAACCAGGATGATAGTCATGATGTTGATCCTCTACTTGAGAAGTCACATCAACCTCTTTATGAAGGCTCAACAACAAATATTGTATCTGCTATATTGTTGTTGGTGAACCTGAAGGTTTTGAATGGTTTATCAAACACATGTCTCACACAGATACTAAGGTATTTAATTTGTTAATTATTTATGCCTGCATGTTCACAAATACTTAAAAGGTTCAATTTTTTCCTATATTGCTATTGTTTTCTAATTTGGAAATTAGTATATTGGATGATATATTGATGATGAATATTGTTTACATTGACTTATTGTTTAGATTTTTGTAGATTGTTAGGTGATTTTCTATTACCGATGTCAAATATTTTGCCACGCACATATCGAGAAATATCTGTGATTATGAAAGAAATTGGAATGGACTATTAGGCTATTGATGCATGTCCTAATGATCATATCATATATTATGGACAATATGCATTAGAAAATGAATTCCCACAATGTCAAATAAGTAGATATCGAACCAATAAAGCATCAAATAAGGTGTCTCACAAATGTATTCATTATATTCCGATAATTCCACGTTTCCAGCGGTTGTTCAGGTGCCAAAGTATAGCACAATTTATGGATTTCCATGCAAAGAACATAAATCGAGACGATGTTCTTCAAATGCCTGCAGATGGTTTTGCATTGAACTACATTGAAGAAAAGTGGCTAATTTTTAAAGAAGAACCTCGTGATGTTAGACTTTCGTTGGCAGCTGATGGTGTCAATCCATTTGGAGAGCTTCTTTCTACGTACTCAGTGTGGCATGTTTTTCTTATAAACAATAACCTTCCTCCTTGGATTTCGATCAAGAGAGAGCACACAATGTTGGCAATGATTGTTCCAGGTATTTAATTATCTTTTATTTGATTTAAAGCATGACAAAATATTTCATTTTTTTG
>JASDQU010819129.1:30822-44858 GCA_032191745.1 Picea mariana | reverse complement strand
TATTGCAAGTGAAATGTTATGTGTTTAAAGCAACAGGATCAATTTGCAACACATAAATTAAGGATTACTTATGCAAAATACACATAGACAGCAGCATAAACATTGAACATAAACACATGTGCACAACAATTGATAAAGGAGTTCACCCCTCTTATGGGCTACATCTCCTGGTCCAACTTCCAATGGATCATTATGATTAGATGCTCAAAAAGTGCTCAAAAAACATGTCTTACAATGCTCAAACTGACAAACCGACTGCTCCAATGGCTTCCCAGTGTCCCAAAACCCCTGTATGGGCTCTTTCGGCACCTCAATTGGTCGAAAAATGAAAAAGTTAGGCCTCGTGGAAGTCTCCTTCTCCAAGCTTGTTGTCTCTGGTTCTACAATTCGCACTCCCCTCTCACAAACCTGGCTCACATGCTCTTTTAAGCGTAAAAACCCAGCACCAGGCGCAACCACACCAACGGTGCAAACCATAGGACGGTTAAGGTGCCTCCAGCCCCTAACCGCCTCGGCACCTGGGCATATGGCCATAGGACCGCACACAAGGCATAAAGGTGGATAATTCGGTTTAAATACCGGATGTAACATCCCGTGCTCCTTTCCATCAAGCCAACGGTCATGTGGCAATAAAAAAAACCGTGGTTTATAGTTATAAAACCCCACGGGAATGGTTACAACCGTATATATTACATGTTTGTTTTTGAAATGAAACAACGGGCTATGTAATATAGACCCCCATGCATTTCTGACTATATAACACGGTTATATTACAACCAATGTCCACGGGCCGGGGCTAAGCCCCGACCCGACCCCTTTCCATTCAATACAATGCAATACATTAAATATATATGCAAATACATATATGACAAGGAACATTGGGCTGCATAATGGTTAGCGGAGGCTTTGTAAGGTTTTTGCTATGGGAGGTCCAGGGGTCGAACCCCGTGGACTCCCAATACAATTTTTACATATGAAAACAATGACCAAAGAATGAGCGACATGTGGCACCCTCGGGTTGGGCCACGTGTCCTCATACTATTCGCCCAAAACGCACACGTGTCAACATGCTACTCGCCAACATCAACCAATGAAAACGTGCCATGTCACCCACCTGCCACATCACCGTATGGATGGTACAACCCTGCCATGTCACCGTACGGACTGTACAGACAGGTACAGTCAGCATCCAAAATTTTTGCCTGTTTGGCTTGACGGACAGATCACAATATCTTTTCCATACGAACTCCGTTTGAGAAAGTAAATATACCGCTGGAATCAGGAAGACGAGACGGACGCAATGGCACCATTTTCATCACATTCCGAGAACTTTGAAAATTGAGCAAAATTTGATCCCCTGATCATAACCTAGCTATGATACCAATTTGTAATGTATCCAAACACCCACAGGCCCAAGATACGCCACTTAAATAGGCTACAACAAACCCAACCACCTGCAGGTGAGGCATGTTGCAGTCCCAAGACTCAATTATCTGATCTTATCCTGAAATCAAAGGATTGTTCAAAAATGTTAGAGACATGAAAATTGCATGCATTAATCAAGATCCATGCTACAACATAAAAGGGATAAACAATGTGCCATGCACAAAAAATAACCAGCAGACATTCACATTAAAATACATACCTCATAGATAATTAAATACATAGCATAATACACATTAAACAAAAAACACATGATAGAGAGCACTTATCTTTTCAATTAAATATCCACCAACTGGTTGCAGACCAAGGATGTTCCTCCCAACCATAGACATTGTTTTCCTTTTACTCTTAAGAATAGTTCACCCCCGAGCCAGGGCTATGAATTCACAAGGATGGGTCATAAGCCAAGTCTAAACACACAACAGTTGGCTAACTAGCTCTCAGGTTTCCCAACCTCACAAAAAAACCCTAATTTCCATCTCTATCTACCCCCCTCAGCCTACACCACCCAAAGAAACAAAAAACCTTCTCTTCCATGTAGTCCCTCAAACTGTTCCATTTCTCTCTAGGGCTCTAGTGATACTGGTTAGGAAATCTCTCTAATGGAAACTCCAAGGGTTCTCAGCTGTGGAAAATTCTATCTGAACTTCCATCAATCTCATAACTAATAGGCCTCTCAACAATCAAGCTATCATAGGCATTGCAACAAATCCAAAGTACACCAACTCTCTTCTATCCAGCCTGCACAACCTCAAGAGAATAGACCCCCTTCTCTACCATGTAGTCCCTCAGGTTGTCCATCTCCTTCCAAGGCTCTAGTGCTTTTGGTTAAGAATCTCCCTGTTGGGACTCTCAGGACTCGCAGCTGTGGACAGTTATTTTCGAACTACTTTCAAGATCATGCACATAGGCATCCATTCCCTCCTCAAATGATCAATAATTATTACGTCATAATTATTACGTCCATTCAACAATGGATCTCCTCTTACTGCCATCCATTTCCATGCTCATCCCAAGAGCACACGAATTAGCAATAGTGAGAGAAGAGGAAGAAGAACAAGGGAGAAAGGGGAAGAAGATGAACCAGGGGAAGATCGACCCCCAACTTCACCCAAAGACACCCTCATGCATCCATTCATATCCATGATCAGACCAAGAGCACACAAATTCAGCAATAATGAGGCTCCTAAAAATGAAAAAGTGAGAAGGGTGTACAATGAATGAATAAGAACAAGTGAACCCTGAAACAAACGAAATATGAGTTTATATAATTACTTGGAAATCAAGAACCACATGGCCTCCCCCAAGAAGCTCATGTAACCCCTTCTCTCCATAAAATCAATTATGGTTAAATAAAATAATAATAAAAATACTTATCCCCTCAATCCCCCTCTCTCGTGGAATCATAGCCCCCTATCTCTTTTGTCCTTATCCATCTTGCAACCAACAATGTATTTTTTTAAATGTATATGAAGTATTATATTTCCTAGGCACTCTGGGCCCTTTTTGACTTTACCGGCTCACCATCATAAGTTGCAAATACATAATACATTATATTTCATAAGGGCTAAAACCGGTATGTTACAGGGGGGATAATGGGGATAATCATTTTTATTATTATTTTAATTACCCATCTTGGATTTAGTGGGGAAAATTGGTTATGTGAGTTTCTTGGGGAATCCATGTGGTGCCTTATTGCATTTAAGTATATAAACCCCACTTTATAGCTATTTAGGGGTTCCCCATTCATTGTTCCTCATTCATTTTGGTTTCTTATTCATTCTTTCTCTTGGTATTGGCATGGGGAATGAATTATGGGAGTAAAATAGCCATTGCTTGTTGGATGTAATTAATTGTTAATTATTCCAGAAAGGAATAGGTGCCTATGTGCATGAGAATAATGGTGGTTGAGAAATAACTTTCCACACATTAGAATCCTTGGAGTTTCCAACATTTAAATTTCCTAGAAGAAGTGGAACAACCTGAGGGATTTCATTATAGAGAAAGGGGTTAATTTCTTTGGGTTGTGCAGGCTAAAGGGGAAGAGAGATGATAAACTAGGATTTTTGTTTGGTTGGAAAAAATATGAGAGATTGATAGTTGGTTGTGTGTGTTAGAGTTGTCCTAGGACCCATGCTTGTGGATTCATAGCCCTGGCTTGAAGGTGATCCACTGTTGAGATTTGGAAGAATCATGTATATGGTTGCATACATGTTTTCATTGCATGATTCCATGAAATTGCATAATGTATTTCATGTATCTTTGTAGAAAAAGTATGTGCATGATCCTAATCTTGTTATTGATTGGAATTTTATTAAGTTGGAGCTAGAAGGAGACTTTCACATCCAGTCGGTGCACGTATTGGATAGGAAGGTCAAAGTTCTCCATAATTGAGCCATAGGATTGGTATAGGTTCAATGGACCAACTACGGTCCTGAAATTCTACTTGGGAGCATGAAGATGCCATGTGGGAAGAGTACCCATGAATTTTTAAATAATTTTGAAATTTTGATTTCTATTTTGTATATGCATCAAGCACAGTTCCAAAATAAGGGGAAGGGGAATGTAATACCCTAGTTTTGAGTCCCCAAATTAATAATTTTTTTTTTTTTATTCTTGAAAGGTTGAAGTGCCTATAAAATTGAAAAGGATAGAGTGCATAGAAATGTAATACTCTGAATATATTAATAAAACACATCACTAGTTGCAAGAAAGACAAGGATATAGATAGGGGGCTATGATTCAACAAGAGATGGGGGATAAATGGGAGAATTATTTTAATTACCCATCTTGGATTTAGTGGGGAAATTGGTTACATGAGTTTCTTGGGGAAGCCATGTGGTGCCTTATTGCATGTAAGTATATAAACCCCACTTTTGGGCTATTTGGGGGTTCCCCATTCATTGTTCCTCGTTCATTTTGGTTTCTTATTCATTATTTCTCTTGGTATTGGCACGGGGAATGAATTATGGGAGTAGAATAGCCATTGCTTGTTGGATGTAATTAATTGTTGATTATTCCATAAAGGAATAGGTGCCTATGTGCATGAGAATAATGGTGGTTAAGAGAGAACTTTCCACAAATGAGAATCCTTGGAGTTTCCAATATTGAAATTTCCTTTCCAGTAGAACTGGAGCCTTGGAAAAGAAAGGGATTAATTACTTTGGGTTGTGCATGATAAAGGGGAAGAGAGATGGTAAACTAGGATTGTTGTGTGGTTGGAAAAAATGTGAGAGCTTGATAGTTGGTTGTGTGTATTAGAGTCGGCCTAGGACCCGTCCTTGTGTATTCATATCCCTGGCTTGAGGGTGACCTATTGTTTGCATTTCCTGCTCCATAATGTATTTCATGAATGTGCATAATGTATTTCATGTCTCTTTGTTGAAAAAGTATGTGCATAGTCATAATCTTGTTATTGATTCGAATTTGATTAAGGTGGATCCAGAAGGAGACTTTCACATCCAGTCAGTGCACATATTGGACATGAAGGTAAAAGTGCTCTAGAATTGAGCCATAGAATTGGTAAAGGTTCAATGGACCTACTACAGTCCTGGAGATTCTACTTGGGAGCATGAATATGCCATGTGGGAAGAGTACCCATGACGTTTTGAAGACTTTTGAAATTTTGATTTCTATTTTTTATATGCATCGAGGATAGTTCCAAAATAAGGGGGAGGGGAATATAATACCCTAGTTTTGAGTCCCTGGTTTTGAGTCCTAGATTAATAATGTATTTTTTTTATTCATGAAAGGTCGCAGTGCCTATAAAATTGAAAAGGACAGAGTGCCTAGAAATGTAATACTTTGAATATATTAATAAAACACATCATTGGTTGCAAGATGGATAAGGATAGAGATAGGTGGCTATGATTCCACATGAGAGGGGGGATAAAGGGGATAATAATTTTATTATTATTTTAATTACCCATCTTGGATTTAGTGGGGAAAATTGGTTACATGAGTTTCTTGGGGAATCCATGTGGTGCCTTATTGCATGTAAGTATATAAACCCCACTTTTGGGCTATTTGGGGGTTCCCCATTCATTGTTCCACGTTCATTTTGGTTCCTTATTTATTATTTCTCTTGGTATTGGCATGGAGAATGAATTATGGGAGTAAAATAGCCATTGATTGTTGGATGTAATTAATTGTTTATTATTCTAGAAAGGAATAGGTGGTTATGTGCATGAGAACAATGATAGTTGAGAGAGAAATTTCCATAAATGAGAATCCTCGGAGTTTCCAAAATTGAAATTTCCTTACTAGTAGCACTGGAGCCCTAGAAAAGAAGTGGAACAACTTGAGGGAATTCATTGTAGAGAAAGGGTTTAATTTCTTTGGGTTGTGCAGACTGAAGGGGAAGAGAGCTAGTAAACTAGGATTTTTATGTGGTTGGAAAAACTGTGATAGCTTGATAGTTAGTTGTGTGTGTTAGACTTGGCCTAGGAACTGTCCTTGTGGATTCATAGCCATGGCTTGAGGGTGACCTGTTTTTGAGATTTGGAACAACCGTGTCTATGTTTGGGTGGAACGTTCGACTTTTGTAGCCAATTGGAGAGGGTTTGTTTGAAAAGATAGGTGCTCTCTATGCTTTCTGTGTAATTTATATTCCATTGTCTATTTACTTATCTATGTGATGTATTTATATTGTGCATTCTTTTTGTTACTTCTATGCATGACATATTGGTCATTTCTTTTATATTTTATTATGCTTCTTGATTATTGCAGAGTTATTCCGCAGTGATGTCGTCCAAACTAGTGGTATGGGTATGTCATAGTATCTAATAAAACTAATAAAACCACGTAATATTTTTAGTGTCTTTGGGAGGGGGCAATATTTGATTGCTAAAATTTCCTTGGGGTCAAATCACACCACTTCCCAACTTACAATGTGACCCAAATATTGTTTATTCAAAACCATGATGAAAGTGGAGGAGTGTGAACTAGTATGAGGACTACCACTCATACATCCAACAATTCATGAAACATCTTGTCAATTTCATTTTTTGTGAAAAAGGATGTCTATAAGGATGCATATTGGGTGGTTGAAATCATGGAATCAATGGGATTCCTTGAGCATGCTCACAACACTAAGGGGTTAAGCCATGGGGTGTGTCAAAGAATTGTTGGTGTTTTTCCAAAACCAAGTAGAAATTATGATGAATTGTCTATGGGAAGTTATCCATGACTCATATGGCAGTGAAGTTCTGCATAATTCCCAAGTGATCCTTCTTCTGGACATTTTCCATACAATGAGAGAGTGTTATTTCAAGTGATATTTCTTGGATACATTTGAGAGTGTGTCAATGTAAGTTCTTATCAAATTTCATGCATTTAACTCTTGGAAATTCATGGCAACAAGGCCCAATGTTTGCAACCATTCTACTCCCAAACAACATCACAACCTCCCATTTCAATGGAAACATATTAGATTTTAGGAAATAGTTCCCCATTTGGAGTTTCACATCCTCACACTTACCACCACATTTCATAATTCCTCCATTGGCTATCATGATTTAGAAATTGTGCAAAACATGGACATACCAATTCTTCTACTCTACAATCAATGAAATTGTGGGTATTGTCGATGTCAATTAATACAATCACCTTCTTGTTCTTGATATCTCCTACTAAATTCAAGGTTTGGGAATCTCTAATTCTTGACAAAGCATGGATAGAAATTTGGGGTTCCTCACAAGGATGCTCCTAAGTCAATAGTTCTTCAGAAGATGGTGGGATCTCCACTTGATCTAACTTGGTCATGTCTTCATTTGAAATTTCTTTGAGAGAGCTAGATGGGGCCATAAAGTTGACAAATAGTTTGTATTTTATTACATTTTTTACTTTGGTAAAATTTTCCATTATAATTCTAATGGAGACATTGACGTTAATTCTTTTCCATTTCCATCACAATTAACTTGTGGATATTAAGGGGCTATGGAGGGGGAACAAATGGATGATTTTTTCATTGAACAAAATTGGGATGTTTCATGTAAGTGGTTACCACCATATATGACTTCATAGTTAGCTAGGAAGCCTCCAAACTAGTAGTTGGGTGATACATATCAACTTTTTATTTCATCTAGACCTCCTTGAGACCACTGATAAACCATCCTTTGAAAACACCTCAGTGATACCTTTTGTTCTGATTTCCAATATCTAGAAGGAAATAACAAAGTCTTCCACTATGTTGGTTTGGTAACTTGTCAACATCTCTAAAAAAATACTTAGTTTCAAATCAATCATAGATGGCCTTCTCAAACTAGTTCTAAGAAATATACCCTTAATATTCCTTCTTATGTAATTTCCAACACGTTGAACTCTCCCTACCTAGATATAGTGCACCCACTCATAGTTTTAGTTCATCATCAATACCCTGGAGGGAAAAGTAATGTTCCATTTGACCCACCCATCATGTTGGATTGGATCCATTGAACTTATTTATATCTACATTAGGTAATATATGCATCATATGGGGTTGAGTGTCATAAAAGGGTGGCTTGGTGCAGTGGTCACTGCCCACTAAAGATTCCCTGCTATCTATTATCCCCAACGTATCTTTCCAAAATTCAAATTGACTATTCATGTTGGCTTGGAAGGTGGATGTGTTCATGTGGATTTGGAAGGTGGGCATGTTATCTTGGATTTTTATTTGTGATTCAATGGGGGCTTTTATCTTATCTTCTAGTTTGACGATCTTGGTCTCCATTTTGGGGGTAGTCATGGGGCCATGTGGGTCCATTGGAAAGGTTACCAATGATATAAGAAAATGTGATCTATGTTGTGAAAGGATTATTTTGAGATAGGTCACCTATAATTCTTCATTCATCACAAGGGCCACATCCATACTCTTTTTATTTATTTCCCAAGAGTCATTATGCCAACAAAATTTTCAAATTGTGGATATTCCAAGTTTTGTAGGAATTTTGTTGCCTAGGACATAGAGGTTTAGAAAGGTACTAATAGAAATGGAATGTCAAGAACTATATCTCTCTAATGTATGTTGGGGTTTCCATGAATAATACTCGCTAATGTTTCATGACACTAACTAAGGAGGTTCAAATATACTCTTATACGTACTACTTGATTCCCCAGTACATGAGAATGATCACCTCAAGTGTTATGCCTGGTTTACAATAATGATGAATGGTCAAAATAATTTTGTAGGCATGGACTTAGGTATACATAGGGGGATTCAGATGTACTTAGAGGTATGTGGAAGATATAATCCATGAGCATAGTATGTCTAATGCAATACTACTTTCCAAGTACCAACAAAGTTGTACAACAACATCCAAGTAGGTGACACTAGTTGTATTCCTTATGCATATGTTTCCCAACCAAAACTTTACCCATTGAATGATATATATTTGTGTTTATAGGCACTAGAACATGTCTCTAGCCCTAAAAAATTCTCTAAACTTTGGGATAATTGAGAGAATTTAAGAGAAACATATGAAGAAATTCAAACTATGGGAAATAAAAGGGAGAAACCAAAATATAAAACCTATAGAAATAGATCCCTTTACAAATAATCCAAATAGTGAACATTGTTCACTTGCCTCTTCGATGGTGCAATGTCCAATGAGCAACACTCCAATACAATGATAATTCATGACACAATATTGCATAACTTTCTACAACTATAAATTGTTTCTCACTACACAAACCCTAACCACTAGTGGTCCCAACATTATGAGTATCAATTACCTAGAAAGCCCTATTCAAAGAGGATTGCATGCACATTAATTAACTAACTCCTAAGTACCCATAACTAGGGAAGTTAAGGTTATCCCAACAAAATTCGTACACATACATTTGCATCATTTATATGTATGGTCATCATAGTTTACTCGGTTTGAATTTAATTCCACCACATAAACCACAACATTTACCCATAATACATGGTTTAACATATAATATTATAGCATCAAAATTAGGATTTTTTTTTTCATGCAGAAAAAAACTGTTCCATTGATATTCAATTAGGAATCAAGTGAAACTTACATTTACATATGGATCAAGTAAATATCGTTCCCTTAATAGTTTGTCAATTTTTTTTTTTCTTCTCTAAACATGATCCATTGTTCAACATTCTAATATAACATTTAGTGCTTTCTTAAAAACATATAGGAGGAACATTACATTAACAAAAAATTGTTTCCCTTTATGAACTATTAAGTCTTCAAAGTGCTTCCGCCTGAATAATATAAAATATTTATCTTCTTTGACTATAACTTCTTTTATAGATTCTTCGAAGAAAATCCATCCCGTGGGACAGTCTAGTGATTTTTTGGATAAAAAATCTGCTCCAGAGTTATATTTCCTGTGAACATGCATAAACTTTATCACTTCAAAACCACCTTTTAGTCTTTTGATTTTTCCTTTCCAGGTGTCTAGATATAACAGATTGAAATTTGATTTTTCATTTATCCAATCAATAGCCACGTTTGAATCCCCAACCACCATCATCTTGTTTATGGATAAACCTGTTGCAAAGTGAAGGAGACCCCATAATCCCATAATTTCTGATTTCATATTGTTTCCTTTCCCACTAGCAAAATGTCCTCTGAATAAGTGATCTGGGTTAATTTTAGGAAAAAAACCAATGCCACAACATCCATCAACAGAAGTACCATCAAAGAAGCCTATAGGAGAATACTCAAATTAGATTGGATTGAACATGAATTCCATGTTGTCCACTTCACAAGCCTCACTGAGTTCTAAAATAGAAAGAAGGATATTAATGACTATTCTAGAATCTTGTCTGACCATATTCTCGAATAAAATCTTGTTCCTATATTTCCATAATCTCCATATAACCAGAAAGGGAATATGTTGCATCTTTGGGTATTTTGTGAACCATATAACCAAATTATCTTCTAAATAAGAATCGTACCAAGATTCCGAGAATTTCAATTAACTTAGGACCTCTTTTGAAATGGATTGAGAAGTCACACAATGAACAAAGATATGTGTAGTTGTCTCTTCACATCTGAGGCAAAGGCTACAAACCGAAGGGCCAATCCCTCCTCTTTTCCTATAATTTGCACCAGTTAAAATATAGTCTTTTAGACACAGCCACATAAAACAAATAATCTTCCCTTGTATCCTAAATTTCCATATTTCCTTATACCGCCATTTATTTTCATCCAAAATATTCATAAAGGAAATAGATTGATATGCTAAATTAGTAGAAACAATACCCATGGCACCATTCCAAGACCATACTAACTTGTCACTTGAATCATTGAGTGTGATATCACTACTCAACATTAAGAGGAAATTGTTCCATTCTATGGCCAACTCACCTGTCAATCAAAGATGATTATCCTCAATCTACTCTTGCTTAAGACCAACTTCAAATGAAAATGTTTCCTGAGATAGAGTGAATATATGCAATTTATTGACGTGTTTAATGAGAGGACCCATGAGTTTGTAAGAATCATTACTACCAATGAATGGATCTAACCCAATAATGAATTTCTTGCCACTGCCAATCGACCAAGCCAACCATCGTTTAATAACATGCAGTGAATTCATAAAGTGTTTCTAGTTGATATAAGCTACATGAAACTTATATTCTTCAATACATAGCCATGATGTCAAATCTATACCTTTCAAATACTTTTTTTTTAGAACCCCATTTCACAAACCATTACCAAAAAGGCCTCTCGAGTATGATTTGGCAGCCAAAGATTGGGAGAACCAAAATATATTTCGAATACCCCATCCACCATTATCTTTTGGCCTAGCAATGTTTTTCCATTTTGTTAAGTGATAGCCTGTATCTTTCCTAGCTCCTCTCCAATTAAAATTTTCAAGGAACTATTGAATCATGTGAAGTATGGAAGAAGGAACCTTAACGATACTAATCCAATACATAGGGAGGATTTGTAACACATATTTAGTTAATATAAGTCTACCTCCCATAGAGATCCATCAGAAGGACCAATTCCCAATCATTTTCTCAAATTTTTGGATCATCCATATCCAATTTGACACCCTATAGTTGTTAGGCTTTAAATAAAAACCTAGATATTTCATTCAATCATCAATATTAGAAAAATGTATATTGAATGTTGCTTGGATTCTATGTAATTGTTAATGTTTTATGCCATTATTATAGTTCTTTTCATTTCAATAGATAAGAGGAACATAAGAACAAGATCACTGAGAAATACACATTCACAAGAGACACAACATTTATCCTAGGAAACCCTCTAGGGGAAGAAAACCCAGCAAAAGATTCCTTATCATAAATTGCCAATACAATGTCAAGAGATAACTCAAACCAATATAGAAAGTCCTCTCCAAAAGATGCACCACTCTTCTCCCTCTCTCCAGCTGGTAAGTCACAACTTGCCTCTTAGAAATGAGCAAGTGTGTTGTGTGTCAAAGTGAGGCGATGGCCTCTCTATATATACAAGTTTGGCACGTGTGAAGTGTCTCTTCACTGGCAGGGCTGACTTCTCAATCTGGGTCGGTAAACTCACCTTTATTATATTTCTGGGTCTCAATAATAACTACCGGGGATGACTTCTTATTCTACCTATTATAATTTTCTATTGACCAATCCACAACATGCTTTATTTTGAAGAGCCATTTAGATGATACCACATCCTTACTTTTTGGTCTGGGAACTATTTCCCATACATTATTCTTTATTATGGATTGGTATTCCTCTGTCATGGCATCTTCCCATTCCTTCTTTTGAATGGCTTCTTCAAAGAAGGTAGGCTCCTCATCTAGGAGATCACACATTAAAGCCGTGTAACTGGAGAATGGCTTTGGTCTTTTTACTTGTCTGGAGGTTCCTTCTGGAACACCATACTTCTCTCCATCTTGAATAAGCTCTCTTGCCCAAGTAGGCTTTCTTTTATGGGAGAAGGTCATTTGAGGAGGTTCTTGAAATTTTGTTATATTGTGGTCTTCAGGAGTCTCCTCATCAGGGGAAGTTATGACTTCCCTTACTGGTTCTACAACTCTGGGAACTTCCCTCACGGATTCTGCAATCCTAGGATTTACAGGTTCCTGTTCATATACTTATTCAAGTTGGCATGTTCTTGATTTCTTAAGTGCTGCTTCTTCATCAAAGGTCACGTCCCTGTTGATCTCAATGTGGCAGTGACCATGTATGTAGATTCTGAAGGTCTTGGAGACCTCACAGTATCCCACAAATATTCCCTTCTTTTCAGAGGGTTCCAACTTGTTTCTTTTCTTTTTCGGAATGTGTATGAAGACTGGACAACCAAATATTTTGAGATGGCTTACTTCTGGCTTCTTTCCGGTGAACATTTCTTCTGGGGTTTTGAACTCAAGTGCACTATGGGATAATCGGTTATGCACATAAACAACTACCATTGATGCTTCTGCCCATAAGCACATAGGAGGATCTTGATCGTGAATCATGGTCTTTACAACTTCCATAATTGTTCTGTTCTTCCTTTCAGCTACACTATTTTGTTGAGGATTATAGGGAGTAGTGAGTTCCCTCTTGATCCCAACATCTCTGTAGAAGTTCACGAACTCTTTTGAGGTATATTCTCCTCCATTATCTGACCTTAGTATCTTAATCTTCCTTTCAGAAAGATTCTCTATCAAGGCTTTGAATTCCTTGAATTTGTTGAATACTTCATCTTTAGATTTCAAGAAATATATCCAGGTCTTGCAAGAATAGTCATCAATAAATGATACATAGTATACATAACCTCTAATGCAAGATGATGACATTGGGCCACACACGTATGAATGAATGAGTTCCAATTCTCCTTCTGCTTTGCTATCCCTCTTTGGAAAAGGGTTCTTGATATTCTTCCCTTGTGCACATCCATTGCATATGCCTTCTTGATCAACCTTGAGTTCTGGTAGACCTGTGAGAGCTTTGCATATGTATGGTAGCGCCTTGTAGTTGATGTGGGCCAATATTCTATGCCAAAGTTTGCATGAGTTCTCAATGGTATGGGTCATGGCAGTCTCTGGGTGACCCTTTAGCTTTTATAGGCCATTTTCTTCATTTCCAATGACGATTGCTTCTTTTATGGTTTCTCCTCTACCCCACATAAGAACTTCTCCATCTATGAAGGCAACTCTGTAGCCTTTCTTATCTAAAGATGATATGGAAAGTAAGTTCTTATTCAAGCTCGTCATGTGTTTTGATGCACCACTATCAATGAGCCATGTGTCCTCTCCAGGTGATACAGATCCTGAGAGGGTCGAGATCAAGACATGGTCCTTAATCATCTTAATAGGTGGTTCTTCATCTTTGTATATGTGTACATGTTGCCTCTTGTGCTTCCTCTTGTATTCTTCTCGTCTGACTAGGCAATAATTCTCCTTGTGTCCCATCTTATCAAAATGATAGCATTGTATGGATGAGAGATCTCTTCCCTTGCATTGTCCTTTCTTCTGAAAATTTCTTGGATGAGATTCTTTGTTATTGAATTTGTTTGATGGTTGAGGCTCTCTATGAGTTTCCCTTTTGAAGTAGGGTTTCTTCCTTCCTCCTTTTGTATGAGTAGCTAGGGCTTGATCATCATCCCTTGCTAGTAGTGCTTCACGGTTAGCTACCTTTGTCTCTTCTTGGATGCATT
>JASDQU010819129.1:20244-30802 GCA_032191745.1 Picea mariana | reverse complement strand
AGTCGGCCTAGGAACCGTCCTTATGTATTCATAGCCTTGGCTTGAGGGTGACCTGTTGTTTGCATTCCCTGCTTCCATGAATGTGCATAATGTATTTCATGTCTCTTTGTTGAAAAAGTATGTGCATAGTCATAATCTTGTTATTGATTCGAATTTGATTAAGGTGGAGCCAGAAGGAGACTTTCACGTCCAGTCAATGCACATATTGGACATGAAGGTAAAAGTTCTCTGGAATTGAGCTATAGGATTGGTAAAGGTTCAATGGACCTACTATAGTCCTGATGATTCTACTTGGGAGCATGAATATGCCATGTGGGAAGAGTACCCATGACTTTTTGAAGACTTTTGAAATTTTGATTTCTATTTTTTATATGCATCGAGGACAATGCCAAAATAAGGGGGAGGGGAATATAATACCTCAGTTTTGAGTCTCTGGTTTTGAGTCTCGGATTAATAATGTATTTTTTTATTCATGAAAGGTCGCAGTGCCTATAAAATTGAAAAGGACAGAGTGCCTAGAAATGTAATACTTTGAATATATTAATAAAACACATCATTGGTTGCAAGATGGATAAGGATAGAGATAGGTGGCTATGATTCCACAAGAGAGGGGGGATAAAGGGGATAAGAATTATTATTATTATTTTAATTACCCATCGTGGATTTAGTGGGGAAAATTGGTTACATGAGTTTCTTGGGGAATCCATGTGGTGCCTTATTGCATGTAAGTATATAAACCCCACTTTTGGGCTATTTGGGGGTTCCCCATTCATTGTTCCACGTTCATTTTGGTTCCTTATTTATTCTTTCTCTTGGTATTGGCATGGAGAATGAATTATGGGAGTAAAATAACCATTGATTGTTGGATGTAATTAATTGTTTATTATTCCAGAAAGGAATAGGTGGTTATGTGCATGAGAATAATGACAGTTGAGAGAGAAATTTCCACAAATGAGAATCCTTGGAGTTTCCAAAATTGAAATTTCCTTACCAATAGCACTGGAGCCCTAGAAAATAAGTGGAACAACCTGAGGGAATTCATTGTAGAGAAAGGGGTTAATTTCTTTGGGTTGTGCAGGCTAAAGGGGAAGAGAGCTAGTAAACTAGGATTTTTATGTGGTTGGAAAAACTGTGAGAGCTTGATAGTTAGTTGTGTGTGTTAGACTTGGCCTAGGATCTGTCCTTGTGGATTCATAGCCATGGCTTGAGGGTGACCTGTTTTTGAGATTTGGAACAATCGTGTCTATGTTTGGGTGGAATGTTCGACATTTGTAGCCAATTGGAGAAGGTTTGTTTGAAAAGATAGGTGCTCTCTATGCTTTCTGTGTAATTTATATTCCATTGTGTATTTACTTATATCTGTGATGTATTTATATTGTGCATTCCTTTTTTTACTTCTATGCATGACATATTGGTCATTTCTTTTATATTTTATTATGCTTCTTGATTATTGCATGTGTTGGTGAAAAAAAATTAATTTTACCAAGGAAAAATTAGAGGTACTCAAGTGAATGGGTACGTTATAGATTGATATCTAGAGTTATTCCGCAGTGATGTCGTCCAAACTAGTGGTATGGGTATGTCATAGTATCTAATAAAACTAATAAAACCATGTAATATTTTTAGTGTCTTTGGGAGGGAGCAATATTTGATTGCTACAATTTCCTTGGGGTCAAATCACACCACTTCCCAACTTACAATGTGACCCAAATATTGTTTCTTCAAAACCATGATGAAAGTGGAGGAGTGTGAACTAGTATGAGGACTACCACTCATACATCCAACAATTCATGAAAAATCTTGTCAATTTCATTTTTTGTGCAAAAGGATGTCTATAAGGACACATATTGGGTGGTTGAAATCATGGAATCAATGGGATTCCTTGAGCATGCTCACAACACTAAGGGGTTAATCCATGGGGTGTGTCAAAGCATTGTTGGTGTTTTTCCAAAACCAAGTAGAAATTATGATGAATTGTCTATGGGAAGTTATCCATGACTCAGATGGCAATGAAGTTCTGCATAATTCCCAAGTGATCCTTCTTCTGGACATTTTCCATACAATGAGAGAGAGTTATTTCAAGTGATATTTCTTGGATACAGTTGAGAGTGTGTCGATGTAAGTTCTTATCAAATTTCATGCATTTAACTCTTGGAAATTCATGGCAACAAGGCCCAATGTTTGCAACCATTCTACTCCCAAACAACATCACAACCTCCCATTTCAATGGAAAACATATTAGATTTTAGGAAATAGTCCCCCATTTGGAGTTTCACATCCTCACACTTACCACCACATTTCATAATTCCTCCATTGGCTATCATGATTTAGAAATTGTGCAAAACATGGACATAACAATTCTTCTACTCTACAATTAATGAAATTGTGGGTATTGTCGATGTCAATTAATACAATCACCTTCTTGTTCTTGATATCTCCTACTAAATTCAAGGTTTGGGAATCTCTAATTCTTGATAAAGCATGGATAGAAATTTGGGGTTCCTCACAAGGATGCTCCTAAGTCAATAGTTCTTCAGAAGATGGTGGGATCTCCACTTGATCTAACTTGGTCATGTCTTCATTTGAAATTTCTTTGAGAGAGCTAGATGGGGCCATAAAGTTGACAAATAGTTTGTATTTTATTACATTTTTTACTCTAGTAAAATTTTCCATTATAATTCTAATGGAGACATTGATGTTAATTCTTTTCCATTTCCATCACAATTAACTTGTGGATATTAAGGGGCTATGGAGGGGGAACAAATGGACGATTTTTTCATTGAACAAAATTGGGATGTTTCATGTAAGTGGTTACCACCATATATGACTTCATAGTTAGCTAGGAAGCCTCCAAAATAGTAGTTGGGTGATACATATCAACTTTTTCTTTCATCTAGACCTCCTTGAGACCACTGATAAACCGTCCTTTGAAAACACCTTAGTGATACCTTTTGTTCTGATTTCCAGTATCTAGAAGGAAATAACAAAGTCTTCCACTATGTTGGTTTGGTAACTTGTCAACATCCCTAAAAAATTAGTATTAGTTTCAAATCAATCATAGATGGCCTTCTCAAACTAGTTCTAAGAAATATACCCTTAATATTCCTTCTTATGTAATTTTCAACACTTTCAACTCTCCCTACCTAGATATAATGCACCCACTCATAGTTTTAGTTCATCATCAATACCCTGGAGGGAAAAGTAAAGTTCCATTTGACCCACCCATCATGTTGGATTAGATCCATTGAACTTATTTATATCTACATTAGGTAATATATGCATCATATGGGGTTGAGTGTCATAAAAGGGTGGCTTGGTGCAGTGGTCACTGCCCACTAAAGGTTCCCTGCTATCTATTATCCCCAATGTATCCTTCCAAAATTCAAATTGACTATTCATGTTGGATTGGAAGGTGGACATGTTCATGTGGATTTGGAAGGTGGTCACGTTATCTTGGCTTTATTTGTGTGAGTCAATGGGGGCTTGTATCTTATCTTCTAGTTTGACGATCTTGGTCTCCATTTTGAGGGTAGTCATGGGGCCATGTGGGTCCATTGGAAAGGTTACCAATGATATAAGAAAATGTGATCTATGTTGTGCAAGGATTATTTTGAGATAGGTCACCTACAATGATTCATTCATCACAAGGGCCACATCCATACTCTTTTTATTTATTTCCCAAGAGTCATTATGCCAAACAAATTTTCAAATTGTGGATATTCCAAGTTTTGTAGGAATTTTGTTGCCTAGGCCATAGAGGTTTAGAAAGGTCCTACTAGAAATGCAATGTCAAGAACTATATCTCTCTAATGTATGTTGGGGTTTCCATGAATAATACTTGCTAACATTTCATGACACTAACTAAGGAGGTTCAAATATACTCTTATATGTACTACTTGATTTCCTAGTGCATGAGAGTGATCACCTCAAGTGTTATGCCTGGTTTACTATAATGATGAATGGTCAATATAATTTTGTAGGCATGGAATTAGGTATACATAGGGGGATTCAGATGTACTTAAAGGTACGTGGAAGATAGAATCCATGAACATAGTATGTCTAATGCAATACTACTTTCCAAGTACCAACAAAGTTGTACAAAAACATCCAAGTAGGTGACACTAGTTGTATTCCTTATGCGTATGTTTCCCAACCAAAAAATTACCCATTGAATGATATATATTTGTGTTTATAGGCACTAGAACATGTTTCTAGCCCTAAAAAATTCTCTAAACTTTGGGATGATTGAGAGAATTTAAGAGAAACATATGAAGAAATTCAAACTACGGGAAATAAAAGGGAGAAACCAAAATATAAAACCTATAGAAATAGATCCCTTTATAGATAATCCAAATAGTGAACATTGTTCAGTTGCCCTTTCGATGGGGCAATGTCCAATGAGAAACACTCCAATACAATGATAATTCTTGACACAATATTTCATAACTTTCTACAACTATAAATTGTTTCTCACTACACAAACCCTAACCACTAGTGGTCCCAACATTATGAGTATCAATTACCTCGAAAGCCCTATTCAAAGAGGATTGCACGCACATTAATTAACTAACTCCTAAGTACCCATAACTAGGGAAGTTAAGGTTATCCTAACAAAATTCTTACACACACATTTGCATCATTTATATGTATGGTCATCATAGTTTACTTGGTTTGAATTTAATTCCACCACATAAACCACAACATTTACCCATAATACATGGTTTAACATATAATATTATAACATCAAAATTAGGATTTTTTTTTTCATGCAGAAAAAAACTGTTCCATTGATATTCAATTAGGAATCAAGTGAAACTTACATTTACATATGGATCAAGGAAATATCGTTCCCTTAACAGTTTATCAAAAAAAATCTTTCTTCTCTAAACATGATCCATTGTTCAACATTCTAATATAACATTTAGTGCTTTCTTAAAAACATATAGGAGGAACATTACATTAACAAAAAAATGTTTCCCTTTATGAACTATTAAGTCTTCAAAGTGCTTCCACTTGAATAATATAAAATATTTATTTACTTTGACTATAACTTATTTTATAGATTCTTCGAAGACAATCCATCCCGTGGGACAGTCCAGTGATTTTTTGGATAAAAAATCTGCTCCAGAGTTATATTTCCTGTGAACATGCATAAACTTTATCACTTCAAAACTGTCTTTTAGTCTTCTGATTTTTCCTTTCCAGGTGTCCAGATATAAAAGATTCAAATTTGATTTGTCATTTATCCAATCAATAGCCACCTTTGAATCCCCAACCACCATCATCTTGTTTATGGATAAACCTGTTGCAAAGTGAAGGAGACCCCATAATCCCATAATTTCTGATTTCATATTGTTTCCTTTCCCACCAGCAAAATGTCCTCTGAATAAGTGATCTGGGTTAATTTTAAGAAAAAAACCAATGCCACAAACTCCATCAACAAAAGTACCATCAAAGAAGCCTATAGGAGAATAATCAAATTAGATTGGATTGAACATGAATTCCATATTGTCCACTTCACAAGTCTCATTGAGTTCTGAAATAGAAAGAAGGATATTGACGACTATTCTAGAATATTGTCTGACCATATTCTCGAATAAAATCTTGTTCCTATATTTCCATAATCTCCATATAACCAGAAAGGGAATATGTTGCATCTTTGGGTATTTTGTGAACTATATAACCAAATTATCTTCTAAATAAGAATCATACCAAGCTTCCGAGAATTTCAAATAGCTTAGGATCTCTTTCCAAATGGATTGAGAAGTAACACAATGAACAAAGATATGTGTAGTTGTCTCTTCACATCTGAAGCAAAGGCTACAAACCGAAGGGCCAATCCCTCCTCTTTTCCTATAATTTGCACCAATTAAAATATAGTCTTTTAGACACAGCCACATAAAACAAATAATCTTCCCTTGTATCCTAAATTTCCATATTTCTTTATACCACCATTTATTTTCATCCAAAATATTCATAAAGGAAATAGATTGATATGCTAAATTAGTAGAAACAATACCCATGGCACCGTTCCAAGACCATACTAACTTGTCACTTGAATCATTGACTGTGATATCACTACTCAACATTAAGAGGAAATTGTTCCATTCCGTGGCCAACTCACCTGTCAATCAAAGATGATTATCCTCAATCCACTCTTTCTTAAGACCAACTTCAAATGGAAATGTCGCCTGAGATAGAGTGAATATATGCAATTTATTAACGTGTTTAATGAGAGGACCCATGAGTCTGTAAGAATCATTATTACCAATGAATGGATCTAATCCAATAATGAATTTCTTGCCATTGCCAATCGACTAAGCCAACCATTGTTTAATAACATGCAGTGAATTCATAAAGTGTTTCTAGTTGATAGAAGCTATATGAAACTTATATTCTTCAATACATAGCCATGATGTCAAGTCTATACCTTTCAAATACTTCTTTTTTAGAACCCCATTCCACAAACCATTAACAAAAAGGCCTCTCCAGTATAATTTGGCAGCCAAAGACTGGGAAAACCAAAATATATTTTGAATACTCCATCCACCATTATCTTTTGTCCTGGCAATGTTTTTCCATTTTGTTAAGTGATATCCTGTATCTTTCCTAGCTCCTTTCCAATTAAAATTTTCAAGGAACTATTGAATCATGTGAAGTATGGAAGAAGGAACCTTAAAGATACTAAGCCAATACATATGGAGGCTTTGTAACACATATTTAGTTAATATAAGTCTACCTCCCATAGAGATCCATCGGAAGGACCAGTTCCCAATCCTTTTCTCAATTTTTTGGATCATCCATTTCCAATCTGACACCATGTAGTTGTTAGGATTTAAATAAAAACCCAGATATTTCATTCCATCATCAATATTAGAAAACTGTATATTGAATGTTGCTTGGATTCTATGTAATAACCCTAGTTCAATATTTTGTGAAAGGAAGCACGACTTTTGACAGTTAAATTCAATACTAGAGGCAAGACATAATTTTTTTTTAATTGTTTGAAACTCCATCCAGTCCTCGAAACTGTCAGTGCCTAAAATAAGAATGTCGTCAACAAAGAAAAGGTGGGAAATAAAAGTCTTAGTAGCCACTTTGATACCATGAAACTTCCTTACCTCCACCATCTTCTTCATTAGTTTGTTAAAGCACTCGACAACCAAGAGGAATAATAAGGGGGAAAGAGGACAACTTCGTCACAGACCTCAACAACACTTAAAAAAATCAGTGGGTGTGCCATTGATCAAGACAACCATATTGAATGAAGAGACACATACTATGATCCACTGGGTAACTTCCCATTTTAATCCAATTTGAATCAACATCATTCGAAGAAATTGCCAACTTACTTTTTCATATGCCTTCTTTAAGTCCAACTTAAGAATAATAGAGTTTACCTTCTTAGTCTTTGCAGTGTGTAAACACTCTTGGACAATCCCTACTGCATCAAAGATCAATCTATCTTTGAGGAAACCAAACTGCTCAGATGAGAAACTTGTAGCCAACTTGTCCTTCATCCAGTTTGCAATGATTTTAGAGATTACTTTATACAAAAAATTACATAGGGAAATGGGCCTAAAATCATTAAAAGTTTCTGGCTTGCTCACCTTAGGGATTAGGGCAAAGAAGGTAGCATTGAGAGCTCCCAGAATATGACCTAAATATCTAGATTCCTCAACCGCCCTATGAAGATCCTCCCCCATAATGTCAAAGAAAGCCTAGAAGAGTTCTTGTGTCCACCCATTCGGACCAACACTTTTTTCCTTTAACATTTTATTAACTGTTTCCTTAACTTCCTCCAAAGTGACAGGCTTTCCTACCTCATCACTTTCATCATCATTGAAAAAATCTGGGCACATCCTTAAGAACACTAATCTAATTACAAGTATCCTCTACCACTATTGCACTGTAGTGTGATTCGAAATATTTAAAATCAAGCTCTTTTATATCTTTTTCAGAAGACTTATGCATCCATCCTCAATATCCCATATAGTGTTTTGACATCTCTTTTGTGTAGTGTATTTATATTTTTTTTTTTTTGTCACCTTTCTCAATCCAAATAGCCCTACTTCTAAGTCTCCAAGTAAACTCTTCGTCTTCAAGTAACTTATCCTTTTTTTTTGTTTAAGGGATCTAAGGAGATTCAATTCTTCTAATGCGATCACGTGTAAAGGACATTTCTCAAAAAAACTCCAAATAAAAGACAAATAGTTGATGGTTATGGCAAGAATAAAATAGATATCATCATTTTGTGAATATAATTTTTTTTCCATTTTTTTTATCACTTTTAATGATTGAAAAATCCAAATAAATAGCTATTATTAAATGAAAATTCAAATAAATATTGAAAAATATTGGCATGATGAAAACTTTATTTCTCTTCATTTACATGGATTAACAAAATCCCATTAAGAAATGGATAAAGTCAAAACCATGTGAGTAATTAAAAGGCTATTATGAATTTCTATTCATAAAACTAATAAGTTCTATGCACTTTGAGTGGATTATTGATTAAAAACATATCTTTCTTCAAAAGAGGTAGAGTATATACAACTACTCCATTTCCAACTTTAAAAGTAAATTTCTACCTAAGTCTCATTCACCAATTTAATAAAATAAATTTATTATTAAATAAAAATATTTTAAATAATAAACAATTTGATGACAATTTTTTAATTCCAAATTAATTTATAAATTACAAAAGACTCCATCACAATAAAGAACTACTAGCGGATGGATTTTCAAGGTGAAACAACATTCAATTAATCCATTTCAATAAAAGACATTGCCCAAAATACAAAAACATTATGAATCAACTTTATTCTCTGCTCTCTTGCAGTCTCGAAGCATAAAATCCCCGAAGCTTCACGCCTCACTCTGGTGGGTCAAAAATGACGTGCACTTCCACCATAAAACGCGTTACAGCCAAACGTCTTTGAATTTTTCATAATTCTCACCTCACACTTCATCTCTGAGCCGTGAGACAAAAGGAATAATAATAAAAAGCATACTGTATTTCAGGTTTCTTTTACGTTGAGTTTTACTAAATTTTCAAGTAGAGATAGTGTTATACCTTATTCAAGTTATATGTCTGCTGAAATTTTACTTAAAAAGTAACGATCAAGATATTTAGAAAATTGGTCAGAATTTTAGATGGTTAGAATTTTAGACGAATGTACATTTTTTTTGGAATCTCAAATTCCAATCCAGAATGAAGATTGCTCATTTCTCTAATTGCTTACTTACTTTTTATATAATAATAATAATAATCTATTTTTAAGGTCACAGTCAAGCCACACCAAATTGATGTATAAGACCCCCTTGTTTGTGGGACAAGGAACCCCTCTCCGTCCAGCGAACTTGTGATCTTTTAAGAGGAATCACATGTTCTTAACCATTAGGCCCACTCAGGTTGTATGTGTATATATATATATATATATATATATACTCATCGTCGTAATTATGTTTAAGATTTATGTTTAAAATGGCTGAGTGATTTTAGATAAAAGAATGAGTTTCTCCCTTTATGATTCTTGGACATGGATTTTAATAATATGTTCAGTGAATGGGATAGTCTTCCTGAAGTCGAAGTCTAAGGTGGAGGATATTCCACACATTCAAGAGCTTCAGAGTGTACTTTATTGTGAGTTATATTCACTTACCTCTTGAAAAGTGAGTTATATTTACTTGCCTTTTTGAAGGTGCAACTTTCAAGGAGAAATGTTCCAATACAATAATAATTATTGGTGTAACATTACATAATTTCCTACCATTATAAATAGTTTTTCATTGCCTAAACTTAAATATTAATGGCTCCAACATTAATTAGTATCAATTGTCTAGTGAACCTTCTTAAATAAGGATGACCCTTTATATTAATTAGACACACACCAAATACTAAGTGGACCTTGTTCAAAGAGTATGGAACATATATTAATCAATGAACTCCTAAGTACCCATAACTAGGGAGGTTAGGGTAGTACAACATGACCCCCCTTCAAAAGAGGCATTTCCATCAAGGATGGGGATGCAGAAATTGTTGTAATATTGTGGTTGGTTCACATGTGGCATCTCTAGCATTTGTATCCTTCCATTGTATCAAGACTTAYAAGATGATGCATTGGTGTAGTCAACATTGKCTTTTGTCTAATATTGTCTCTAGATATAATCAAAATGGAACCCACTTCATTAAGTACAAGGAGGATGGTTTGAACGTGCTAATTTGGACCAATCATTTTTTTCAAATAAGACACATAAAACAATGGGTGGATCTTGGAGTGTTCCAAGATATCCAATCTATAGAAAACCGGTCACATTCACTAAAGGATGCTAGGGGTCATATAACCTGGATGCTAGATTTCGGCGAATCCTTTGCTTTAAAGATGTTTTGTTATAGGGTTAGATAAAAAGAAACACATGATCCCATTCTTTAAAGTAGGGATATAAGAAATGGTGATCTACTTATTACCTCATTCTATTTAGAGTGAATACAAAATTATCCTTAAGTGTATAGAGAATGTCATATCTTACATTAAGAGTGAGATGCCTTAGAGGT
>JASDQU010819128.1:22621-34959 GCA_032191745.1 Picea mariana | reverse complement strand
CCTGGTCTTGCCCTGTTTATCAAAAAAAAGGGGCGCGAAGGCCTAGCTCCCGCTCCATGCAACCTGCAAACAAAACACTCAAAGTCCAATGTTAGCACCAAGCCCATGTGGAATTACCTCACTTAACATAAAATAATAAAAACCCAAGACCAAGCAGGCTGAAGACCAAGACGTAGCAGGCCTGAAGGCCAAGCTCATAATTTCCGAGCTAGTGCACAACAACCATTCAACACATAAACCTTACACAGAGCCCAACACCAAACCCAACAAACCTTGCCTTAACTCATCAACCATACAACACACAAGCTAGCGCACCAAAGCCCAGCGACCAATACCACGTGCCGAGCCATGGAAGAGGAGACCACAAGGGAACTGGTCCTTGCACTACACAGGCCGAAACTCCAAATCCATAGCTACCGAACCAAGCACACCTTCCATACACAACACACAAATTAGCAACACATAACACAAAGAAACAAATCAGTGTAAGCCAAGGGAGGAGAGCTTACAGATCGAAGTCTGTTACACTACGTGAAGGCCTGCGACCAAGCATCGCCCCCCNATTTGGGAGCTTTGTGTGCCAGCTGTCGACTGGATAAGAGGGTATCTCTCTCTATAGTGAAAGCAGAGAATGCTGGGTATGAACTCAACTTCTAGTTGAGGCTCTTTCCGGTCCAAAACAAGGAGAAGCCACAACAGAGCCCACGGGGGAATTCTTTTCTCAAAGCCTAATGCCCAAGCGCAAAGCCACCATGGATGAGCCCAAAAGATAGAAACCCCAACCTGATGTATATCATCAACAACTTAACTGTTCCACCAAGGGCGCCAGCCATAAAGCACCGAGCCAAGAACCTGCAACACAACACAAAACGACCAAAACCAGGAGCCCACAAGTCGAGCGTTGTAGACAACATGGCCAACCAAGACCAATCACCCAAGCCACGAGCCATCTAATGCCCAACAAGGGGAAGCCATGAGAGAAATACCATGGGCATAGCGGCAAGAGTAGGAAACACCTCGTGTGCTGGAGTTAGAAAATGCAAGGGTAAATTCACGATTAGGGTTTGTTAGGGTTTGAGTAGTGTTTTCTTTAGTATTTTTTTTAACAGGCAGGAAAAGAGGGAGGAGGCAAGTGGACCTCATGCGAGGACCCACCGCGACTTAGTATTTTTTTATTTATTTTTATTTATTTATTTTAAATTATTTTATTTTATTTTAAATTATTATTATTATTATTTTTATTTATTTTATTTTTATTTTTTTATTCTAATTACTTTAATTGCATTTTAAATGATTAATTTTAATTTTAATTCTTAATATTAAATAATTAAATTAAATTTTAACTTTATTACAAAGCATTAATAATAGTGATTAATGGATTAAATGGCTAGTGATTAATTAATTAAATGATTAAAGCATTAATAATAGTGATTAATGGATTAAATGACTAGTGATTAATTAATTAAATGATTAATGGATTAATAATAGTGATTAATAGATTAAATGACTAGTGATTAATTAATTAAATGATTAATGGATTAATAATAGTGATTAATTAATTAAATGACTAATTAATTAAAATGTGTAATTAACATAACATTACGATACTGATAAAATTTATTTTTGGTTTAGATTAAATTTTGTTGAAGCGGACGAGTTTTGAACCAACAACCTATCCACCGAGTATAGAGCTTTCACCAAAGACCGTACACCACTATGCCATGATAGTAATGATAGGTTAAATGTCTTGATCACATGCGAGAGATTCAGTAGTTTCCTTAGGCGAAAATATCGAGCTTAGAGGATTTCAACCCTGACCTAGCCACTTCCCCTAAAAAGAGTAACGTCTATTTACAGACAAGTAAAAAAAAAACTTACGCCTAACCATGTTTTCTAGTTAAGTTGCACAAATGTGAATTGCCCTAGACACTCCGTGACAAACTTTGGTTGATGCAGATTCAAGTATACAGGATGGTTAGGATGAGAGGAAATCAAGGCAGAGGGGCATCGACGTAGAGACCGCCAGCGCCGCCACCACCATCACCTGAATTATCTCTCATTCTACACTCTTTAGAGGCCCTAAATGAGACTTTAAAGGGGCGTCAGCCAGCAGGGATCGAAGTGGAACCCCCACCATATGGAATGGGTAATCCTGAAGCGTCGAGGGATTCAGGGGGAGGGCCTCCACACAAAGACATCACCAGAGAACTGCAGAAGATTAAACTTCTAGAGTTCATCAAGGGTCGTGCCAGTGAACATGCAGAGGCATGGTTGGAAGGAATGACAAGATGTTTCTCCTTAAGAGACCATGCTTACACATCAAAGGCGAAGATAGCAATCTTTCAATTAAGGGACAGTGTCTTGAATTGGTGGGGCAACCTGGAGAGGAAATTGAACCTTACCCCGGACACCATCTCTTGGGAACTTTTTGAGGAGAGGTTCCGAAGGAAATATCTACCAGCTTACTATGAGGAATAACAGGTGGGAGCATTTCATGCTCTAGTACAGGGAAACAAGACCGTATAAGAATACGAGATCAGGTTTATGGAATTGGTCAAATATGTTTCATACATGGATAATGATCAATGAAAGGTAGAACTCTTTGTCTCTGGGTTAAAACCTAAGATAAGGGCCATGGTACGGATGTGGAAACCGTCTTTAGTAGCGGAAGCAGTTGAAAATGCACGTTATGATGAGGAACACATGAACTTAAATGGAGGTATGAGGTCGACTTTTCTGCATCATCCGAGATTCGTGGGGAAGGCCCCTAGGACATTCTCCAGATGAGGGAGCTCCAGGCCACCTCCATATGGTAATAGAGTCACACCAAGGATAGTATCCAAGGGTATTTCAATCACAGCGAGTGCAGCATCTCGTTCATCACCAACGACGCAGGCAGGTCCACGACCATCTCAGGGAGCAGCTAATAGGGGCAGGGGTTCCAGGGGAAGGAACTCATTTCAGAGACTGTCATAGAGGAGTGTGCAGGTTCCATCTCATGTTACATGTTGGGGGTGTGGAGGACCCCGTTACCAGCATGATTGCCCAGAGTTGCAAGAGGGATTTGTGCATAGAGAAGGAAAGGCCTCGATGGGAAGAGCAAGTGGAAGCCACCAAATTTATGCAGTAGTTGATATGGATTTTATGAGCAGAATGAAATGAATACAGATTATTAATAGATTCTTAGAAAAAAATAATAGATAACAGTAAAATTGGTTTTCTATTCAATAATGAAATAAGATGAAACTATAAAATGCAACAGAAACAAGCTTGTTGGAATGGTGGCAGCTTATCTCTGAGAAGAGATGTGACGGTTGTGCTCATTCAAAAGGAGAACATTAAAATGAGGCTCTAAATACCTTTTTATAATAAACAAGAATTCCCAAAACCCTAGACATCCAAAACCCTAACCCTAGAAGATGAAGCGCCAAAAGTCATGTGGGCCCCGTTTAGGTAAGTTAGTACATAAACTTCCCAGGATCGTAACTTTTGCATACAATCTTCGTTTTAGGTGTTTGATAGCCCGTTGGAAAGGTATCGTCGAGGGAATTCATTTTGGGGTCTGATTCATGCCTTCAAATATCATTGAGGATATTGATTCCGAAAAACCTTCATTTAGGACCTCAAAATGGCCCCGGAAGTTAAAACTGCTAAAAATAGTAAATTGCCAGAATTGTCAGAAAACTGTCTTGAGCCAGTTGGAAAAGGTGGGTGGCCACCGATATCCATCTGGATCAATCCTTCCTCCATAGGAATCAATGGTATCCATTCCATTGAGGTCCCCCATTAGATGAGGAAATTTCTGCTGAATTTGGCCCTGGGTGAACCACTTGCCTTGGTGCAGGAGCTGCCCTGCTTTGACGACTCGATAAAGTTGGATTCTTTGTTGTCGAGTTCCTCTGATCTATGTTTCAAAAATATGATCATTGGATTCCTATTGTATGCAGTCAGGGTTGATCTCTGTTGGTGTCCGTTGTTCTGCTACTTCTGAGGTGTCCAATAATGGTGGGAAATAAGGGTGAAGAAGATCCACGTTGAACACTGGGTGCAGGCCAAGGAAAGGAGGAATATTGAGCTCAAAATCATTATCCCCCACAGCCTTCGTGATGGTGTATGGCCCATAACGGAGTGGGAGAAGCTTCCAATGGGGTACTGTAAGGCATTATTTCTGCAAGTGCAACCAAACTTTTTCGCCCACCTGGAACTTATGTGGCACTTGATGTTGATCATGGCGATGTTTGTACTTGTCATTGGACTTCCATAGGATATCCTGAACCTGTTGGCGGATGTGTTGGATTCGCTCAATGAATTGGGTGGAATTTTTAGCTTCATTTGGAGAAAGAGATGAGTCAATCGAGGTGAATGCAAGGGGAAGTGCAACATCTATGGGACCCAATGGTTGGAATCCCAACCCCACTTGAAAGGGGTTGTGGCCGGTTGAGCTATGCAGGGCTCGATTGTAGCTATGTTGGACATAAGAAAGGTTCTCATCCCATGTGCGAGGGTGATTTTCATTATACATGCAAAGGATATGCACAATCATTCGATTTACAACCTTGGTTTGGCCATCTGTCTGGGGGTGGAAGGCCGTGGATTTGGTNGTGCTGAGAAATATACTATCCCAATATGAGACAATGGTTTGTGGTATTCCAAAATGTACCCAGACTCATTCAAAGAAGATCTTGGCAGTGGCCTCTATTGTGATGCTCTTCTTGCAGGCAACCAGAATCTCCATCTTAGAAAAGAGATCAACAACCACAAAATCACAGTCATTTCCCCACTTGGTGGATGGGAGGCCCAACATGTAATCCACTGAGATAGATTCCCATGGCCTGTCAGAAGTAGGAAGAGGGGTGTACAAGCCATGTTTCTTAGTGGTCGGTTTGGAAATAGCACAGGCAGTGCAAGACCTGATATACTTGTTGACCTCTTGTCGAAGTTTCGTCTAGTAGAAATGTTTTTGTAGAATCACCACTGTCTTTTCGACGTTGAAGTGTCCTGCCACCCGAATGTAGTGGGATTCCTAGATCAGCTTCACTCGTTCACTTGATGGAACACAGATATGGCCCAGACGACACAACAACCCATCCTGAAGATGGAAATTATTGACAAATTCTTTCACACCCAACATTTGGTAGGTGGTGGAAAAGTCAGGGTCTGTCTCATAGAGTTGGGGCCATCTAGATGTCTCATGGCTGCAAGAGTATAGCACTGTGATGAGTGTCGCGACTGGCGGTCTGCTGAGGCAATCAGTGACACAATTGGTGCTTCCTATTTTATACTTTATGTTGAGGTGGAATTGATGCAAGTATGTGGACCACTTTTGATGGCGGTCATTCTGTAATTTTCCTTGTGTCTGCATGAACTACAGTGGCTTATGATTAGTGTGGATGATTGTCTCCTTCCCAAGAATGTAATGTATCCACTTGCGACATGCTTTCACAATGGAGTACATTTCTTTGTTGTAAGTAGGGTACTTACAGACAGTATTTGACAGTGTCTCTCTATGATAGGCCATAGGGTGGCTGTGCTGAGTGAGAATGGCACCCACAGCATAGTCTAAAGCATTTGTCTCAATCTCAAAGGGATGTTCCAAGTCTGGTAGTGAAAGTACTAGGGATGATCACAAGCACTGCTTCAGATCATCGAACGCTTGTTGTTGGGACTAGCCCCACACAAATTTTGCCTTACCACCACCCCTGTTTATTTGGCTGAGGGACCATGCAATATGGGAGAATCCCAACACAAACCTGCGATAGAAATTGGCAAGGCCCAAGAAGCTCCGGAGCTCAGTGAGTGTTGTTGGGGCTGGCCAGTCACAGATGACTTAGATCTTGGCTGGATCCACATGTACACCATGCTGATCAATGATGTAGCCCAAGTAATGGACCCTGCCCATGCCATAGGAGAATTTTTCTAAGTTGGTGTATAGCTTGTGTTGTCACAGGGTGTGCAGAACCTGTTGAATATGCTACAAGTGTTCGGCCCAAGTCTTGCTATAAATTAAAATTTCATCCAGATACACTACTACAAAAGTATTGGTGAATCATCACAGGATATCGTCCACCATCCTCATGAAAGTGGCTGGAGCATTTGTCAAACCAAAGGGCATGACCAACCATTCAAAAAGACCTTCCTTTGACTTGAGGGCAGTCTTCCATACATCTGTTTGTTCTATCGGGACCTGGTGGTATCCAGACTTTAGATCAATCTTACTGAAGTATTTGGCCCCCGTGACTTGATCAAGGAGGTTGTTGATTTGGGGAATCGGATATTGGTTTCTGACTGTGATTTTATTCAGAGCCCAGTAATCAATACAGAGTTTTCAGGTTCCATCTTTCTTCTGTACCAACATGATTGGGCTCCTGCAAGGTGATGAGATGGGGCGAATATGCCCCTTGTGGAGAATTTCTTGGATTTATCACTTGATCTCCTCATTCTCTAACAAAGAGAGATGATATACAGGCCCATTGGGAAGCAGTGCATCGGGGGTTAGATCGATGGGCTGCTTGACCTGGCAGTGCAGAGGTACCCCTGTAGGTGAGGAGAAAATATCTGAGTATTCTTCCACGACCTTATCTACTTTCTTCTGCTATGTGGAGAGGTTGGCCGCAGAGACCCTGGATGTGGCTGTGATATTTCACTTAATCTGAGAGCGAATCACAAAGAAGACAAACTTCCCCGTCTAAGAGATGACCTTCCTTCATTTCTTAGCAAAGATCAAGGAAATAGCACTAGGTGGGACTGCCTCGAGTATCCTATACAATTTCCTGTTCAAAGTAATAATAACACTACGAGGCCTAGACTCATATACAGCATGAAGTTTCCATAAATAAAGTTGGCCCAAAAGAACATCACAAACTTCGAGAAGAGCAACATCACACAATACCTCATCTTTTAAGGGCTTGATGTCGTACGACAGTCGACACTGTTGGATGACGTGGAGATCACTTCCTTGGTAGAGCCATCCAATGGTGGAGGGTTGTGGGTGTGGTGTTGTTGGCAGGGCTAGTTGCTTGATGACCTCTACTGAGATGAGGTTCTTCTGGCTCCCACTATCAACAATGAAGTGTAGTGGGGTGCCTTTTACCCACACCTGTGAATGGAAGAGGTTCTCTCCTTCTTCTGGCTCGTCTGGTTCACCAGGCTGGAGCTTGGTGGTAGAAACAGTGGCACTGGGCTATGTGTCAATGATCCATCTTCCCCTTTCTATTTCTATCTCAGAGTCAGAGTCTGCATCTGATTCAGAGGCTTTCACTTCGGCCACCAATGTCTGTTTCGAGCAACAGTCAGCAGTGTTATGCCAAGGGATCTTATGGAAGTCACACCACTTCCCGATATCTTTCTTTGTCTTTCCAGTGTCCTTCTTTGCTTGCGGCTTGGACTGGTAGTCTAGATACTATCCATCTTTGCTCTATCCTTTGTTCTATGGGTTGGGGCCACCCTTTCCTGGCTTTTTTTGTGAGGGTTTCCTAGGCCCAAATTGTCGTGTCTTTTGTTTGAGCTTCTGCTCGATTTTAATGGCATATCGGTAGGCCATGCCCAAGGATGAGATGTCCAAAAATTTCATTTCAGTCTAGATGTATCTATTCATAGCACCATGATACTTGAGCACCAGATGTCACTCTGAATCTTTGATACTCAGCTTGGTGCACAAGGTATGGAAGATATTTGTGAAATCTAGCACTGTTTGGTCTCTTTCTTGCCGCAGTGTGGTCCATTTGGTATACAGGTCATTGTAACTTTCGATAGGGTAGTATTGTTCCTTAATAGCATCCCTGAATGATTCCCAGGTGGCCGTGACTAAAAATAATGAGGTTTCCTCTGTTTCCTGTTGCTCACAGAAGGTTTCCCACCAATATTTGACATGGGGAACGACTTTGAGGAGCGCAAAAGTAATCTTTTCTCTATTCGAGAAGTTATGGACATAAACATACCCTTCTAGCAGATTCAACCACTTGTCTATAGCATCTACATCTATCTGACCTTCAAATATAGGAATATCAAATTTTATTTGTACCTTGAAGGAGGTGACGCCTCCGTTCGAAGAAGATGCGTCGCCTGTTGGTAGTTGTCGAAGGATTTGCGCGAAACTATCCATCATCTCATTCCGCTATTGTGTGAGGGATTCCTCAATCAACAGTTTGAAAGGATCTCCTGTCCCATCATCTTTCTTTTCTCTTGCCATGAGAGGTCGCTTGGGCATGCAAGATATTTTTTCCTCAAGAGAAACAAGCTCAGGACCCAACTCTTTGTACTCTGACCTCATTGGGGACATGCATTAAGACGACAAGGATCAGACCACTCTGATACCACTGATCCATATTTTATGAGAAAAATGAAATGAATACAGATTATTAACAGATTCTTAGTACAAAATAACAGAGATACAGTAAAACTGGTTTTCTATTCAATAATGAAATAAGCTGAAACTGTAAAATGCAGTGGAAACAAGCTTGCTGGAATGGTGGTGGCTTATCTTTGAGAAGAGATGTGACAGTTGCGGTCATTCACAAGAAGAACATTACAATGAGGCTCTAAAGGCCTTTTTACAATAANCTAGGAGATGAAGCGTCAAAATTCATGTGGGCCCCGTTTGGGTAAGTTAGTACATCAAATTCCTAGGGTCATAACTTTTTCATACGATCTCCGTTTTAGGCGTGTGATAGCCTGTTGGAAACGTATCATCGAGGGGATTCATTTTGGGGGCTTAATCTTTCCTTCAGCTATTAATGAGGAGCTCGATCCTGAAAAACCTTCATTTAGGCCCTCGAAATGGCCCCAGAAGTTAAAACTGCTAAAAATAGTAAATTGCCAGAATTGTCAGAAAACTGTCTTGAGCCAGTTGGAAAAGGTGGGTGGCCATCGATATCCATGTAGATCATTCCTCCCTCCTTAGGAATCAATGGTCTCCATTGCGTTGAGGTCCCCCATTAGATGAGGAAATTTCTGGTGAATTTGGCCCCAGGTGAACCGCTTGCCTTGGTGCAGGAGCTGCCCTACTTTGATGACTTGATAAAGTTGGATCCTTTGTTGTCGATTTCCCTTGATCTGTGTGTCCAAAATATGATCATTGGATGCCTGTTTTATGCAGTCGGGGTTTTGCTCTATTGGTTTCAGTTGTTCTACTACTTCTGAGGTGTCCAATAATGGTGGGAAATAAGGGCGAAGAAGATCCACGTTGAACACTAGGTGCAGGCCAAGGAAAGGAGGAATGTTGAGCTCAAAAGAATTATCTCCCATAGCCTTGGTGATGGTGTATGTCCCATAATGGAGTGGGAGAAGCTTTTGATGGAGTCCTGTAAGGTGTTCTTTCTGATAGTACAACCAAACTTTGTCGCCCACCTGGAACTTATGTGGCACCGAATGTTGATCATGGCGTTGTTTGTACTTGTCATTGGACTTCTGTAGGATATCCTGAACCTATTGGCGGATGTGCTGGATCCACTCAATGAATTGGGTGGATTTTTTAGCTTTAGTTGGAGCAGGACATGAGTCAATTGAGGTGACTGGAAGGGGAAGTGCAACATCTATGGGACCCAATGGTTGGAATCCCAACCACACCTGAAACGGGTTGTGGCTGGTTGAGCTATGCAAGGCTCGATTGTAGCTATGCTAGACATAGCAAAGGCTCTCATCCCATGTGCGAGAGTGCTTTGAATTATACATGCAAAGGATATGCACAATCATTCAATTTACAACCTCGGTTTGGCCATCTGTCTGGGGGTGGAAGGCCATGGATTTGGTGAGCTTGGTGTCTAGCAATGACCAGAGGCTCGACCAAAATGTGCTATGAAATCTACTATCCCGATCTAAGACAATGTTTTGTGGGATTCCAAAATGTACCTAGAATCGTTCAAAGAAGAGCTTGGCAGTGGCCTCTTATGTGTTTCTCTTCTTGCAGGCAACCAGAATCGCCATCTTAGAAAAGAAATCAACAACCACAAAAACACAGTCATTTTCCCGCTTGGTGGATGGGAGTTCGGACATTTAATCCATTGAGATGGATTCCCATGGCCTATCAGGAGTAGGAAGAGGGGTGTACAGGCCCTGTTTCTTAGTGGTCGGTTTGGCAATAGCGTAGGTAGTGCAGGACCTGATCTACTTGCTGACCTCCTGTCGAAGTTTCGTCCAGTAGAAATGTTTATGTAGCATCGCCACTATCTTTTTGATGCCGAAGTTTCTTGCCACCCAAGTGTAGTGGGCTTCCCAGATCATCTTCACTCACTCACTTGATGGAACACAGATATGGCCTAGATGACACAACAACCCATACTGAAGATCGAAATTATTGACAACTTCTTTCACACCCAACATTTGGTATGTGGTGGAGAAGTCAGGGTCTGTCTCATAGAGTTGGGGCCATCCACATGTCTCATGGACACAAGAGTATAGCACCATGGTGAGTGTCGCGATTGACAATCTGCTGAGGCAATCAGCGACACAATTGGTGCTTCCTATTTTATACTTGATGTTGAGGTGGAATTGTTGGAAGTATGTGGACCACTTTTGATAGCGGTCATTCTGCAATTTTCCTTGTGTCTGCATGAACTACAGTGGCTTATGATCAGTGTGGATGACTGTCTCCTTCCCAAGAATGTAGTGTCTCCAATGGCGACAGGCTTTCACAATGGAGTACATTTCTTTGTCGTAAGTAGGGTACTTATGGATAGTATCTGATAGTGTCTCACTATGATAGGCCACAGGGTGGCCGTGCTGAGCGAGAACAGTGCCCACAGCATAGTCTAAAGCATCTGTCTTGATCTCAAAGGGATGATGCAGGTCTAGTAGTGAAAGTACTGGAGCTGAGCACAAGCACTGCTTCAAATCATCGAATGCTTGTTTTTGGGACTGGCCCCACGCAAATTTTTTCTTACCACCACCCCTGTTTATTTGGCTGAGGGACCATGCAATATGGGAGAATCCCAACATGAACCTACGATAGAAATTGGAAGGGCCCAAGAAGCTCTGGAGCTCAGTGAGTGTTGTTGGGGCTGGCCAGTCACAGATGACTTGGATCTTGGCTGGATCCACATGTACGCCATGCTGCTCAATGATGTAGCCTAGGTAATGGACCATGTCCATGACGAAGGAGCATTTTTCCAACTTGCCATATAGCTTGTGTTGTCGCAGGGTGTGCAGAACCTGTTGAATATGATGCAAGTGTTCTTCCCAAGTCTTGTTGTAAATTAGAAAGTCATCCAGATACACCACTACAGAAGTATTGGTGAATGGTCGCAGGATATCATCCATCATCCTCATGAAAGTGGTTGGAGCATTTGTCAAACCAAAGGGCATGACCAACCATTCAAAAAGGCCTTCCTTTGACTTGAAGGTGGTCTTCCATACNTGGTAGCCAGACTTCAGATCAATCTTAATGAAGTATTTGGCCCCCGTGAGTTGATCAAGGAGGTCGTCGATTCGGGGAATCGGGTACCGTTTTATGACTGTGATTTTATTCAGAGCCCGGTAATCAATACAGAGTCACCAGGTTCCATCTTTCTTCTGTACCAGCATGATTGGGCTCCCGTAAGGTGATGATCTGGGGCAAATGTGCCCCTTGTGGAGCATTTCTTGGCTCTTTCGCTTGATCTCCTCATTCTCTAACAAAGAGAAGCGATAGACTCGCCCATTGGGAAGCAATGCACTAGGGGTTAGATCGATGGGGTGCTTGACCTGGTAGTGTAGAGGTACCCCTATAAGGGAGGAGAATATATCTGAGTATTCTTCCATGACCTTATCTACTTGCTTCTATTGTGTGGAGAGTTTGGCCGTAGAGACCCTGGATGTGGCTGTGATCTTTCGCTTATTCTAAGGGAAAATCACGAAGAAGACAATCTTCCTCGTCTGAGAGATGACCTTCCTACATTGCTTAGTAGAGATCAAGGAAAGAGCACTAGGTGGGACTGCCTCGGGTATCCTGTACAATTTCCTATTCAAAGTAATAATAACACACTTCAGTAGTGTTATGCCAAGGGCTCTTATGGAAGTCACACCACTTCCCGGTATCTTTCTTTGTCTTTCTGGTGTCCTTCTTTGCTTGCAGCTTGGACTGGTAGTCCTAATACTGTCCATCTTTGCTCTGTCCTATGTTCTATGGGTTGGGGCCGCCCTTTCCTGGATTTTGTTTTGAGGGGTTCCTAGGCCTAAATTGTCGCATCTTTTGTTTGAGCTTCTGCTCGATTTTGACGGCATAACGGTAGGATGCGCCCAAGGATGAGATGTCCTAAAATTCCATTTTGGTCTAGATGTATCTATGCAGAGCACCGTGATACTTGAGCACCAAATGTCACTCTGAATCTTTGATACCCGGCTTGGTGCACAAGGTATGGAAAATA
>JASDQU010819128.1:6828-18477 GCA_032191745.1 Picea mariana | reverse complement strand
CTTGTAGTTCATCTTTTGTTACTATCTTCTTTTGTAAATCATTTATGTCCCTATGCATTTCTTCACCTTCATCAAGAGTCCAAGTAGGATTGTCTGGAGGCTTATTTGGTGTAGAAGTTCCCTTTTTGGGTGGCATGTTGGCCAAGTATCACTTTTGAACCTTGATTTTGAGGTGATCCTGCTAGACAATCTTTCTTCTGTTGTATCTCCCAAGTTTTGGCCCTTCTAGGTATGAAAATTTGTTTTATGTAGTTATCGGATATTTCTTCTCTGCAATGCCACAGGTATGATCAAAATTGGATGTGCCAAGTGGAATTTACGGTAACTTCCATACAACTTGCTGATTTTTGGCCTTTCTAGGATACCTCACCTGTATAGCATGCCCCACACAAAATAATTGATATAAAATTCTAAAACTTGCACTAGAAATACTACAGACTATCCACTATCCAATGAAACCAGTCCCACTCAATTTGGATACTCTAGGAAGAAGTTATGATTGTTTTACCTGGAACACCTTCTTGAGACTAGTCATATACCCTATCTTCCACAGGGTGTATCTAGAAATATATGATGACCCAGAAGATGAAATTTTTACCAAAGATACCTTACTAATTTCTGTGAATATCCTCTGGATTTCAGGGTCTGAAATGTTACAAAAAAAGTTTTATAGCGGAAATTCTGCAATGACTTAGTTCAGGATGATTCCAGAACCCTATCTTGTAAAGGTTGTATCTCTGAAAGTATAAGGCCTCTGGAGATGAAATTTTAACCCAACGTACCTTGATCTGTCTACTAAATATCCTCCAAGGCGTTCCTTCTGAAACATTGTAGAAAACTAGTTATAGCGAAAAGGCCAAGGTATCTTAGATGTAGTAGCGAAACCCCAAGACCTTGAGCTCTGATACCATATGTTAAGAACCAAATATCACTATAGCATAGAAAAACCTCAGAATAAGTACTCAACGCCTTGAAAAAGAGATAATTTTAGATAATAAGCCTCTTTGAGGGGGAAACCTACTTTTACCCCACATAAATGTTCAAGTACAAGATGATTCCAAATGAAAATGTCTCCTTGGCATATATAGGAGACTAGGAGGTATAATTACAACTAATGGAATAAAGCCGACATAAATAAAATAACATTACTAATATAATATGCCCCAATTAAGGGGTAATAAGCCAATATTTGGGCTTAACATGGGCACAACACATGAGTGATTGGAATTGGTTAATTTCAAAATTACTACAGAAAGTGGGTGTATGGTGTAATCGAAGTTTGTCGTTGGGAGGCAGATACATCCTGTTAAAGTTAGTTCTTGAAGCACAACCAATCTTTTGGATGTCTTTGGAAGCATTGCCTCGGTCGGTTTTAAATAGAATCAGACAGGTAATGTTTCAGTTCCTATGGAATGGCCAGTCGGAGACCCATTATTACCATTTGTGCAGATGGGAAGTCATGTCTAGACCAAAAAGCTTGGGGTATGGGGACTGTAGAATCTTTTTATTTTCAATACTGCCTTAAATACAACAACACTCTGGAGGCTTCTAAATCACGATAGTATTTGGCACAGGGTGGTTCTTGATAAATATTTACAGAATACTCCTTTGGAGACCTGGCTTAGGAAGCGTTCTTAGCAGTTTTGTTCGGCTCTAGGATTTGGTCAAGTCTTCTTCGCTCTCTTCCTTATATCCTACACTGGCTCAGCTGGTGTCTAGGGGCATGTATTCAAATTGAGACCGGGAGAGATATGATACTCGATTTGGGGGAAAAATCTCTGCTACAAACAGAAATTGTAATGCATTTAAATAAAAATTCGATTTTTGTTTTAGCACAAGCTTTAATGACAAAGAATCCGATTATGGAGGCGAAGGTTTGGAAAAGTAGCACGAAACTGGGATTGACAAGGTATCTCTCTGTTGATTGGTTAAACTTTGTAACTGAAATAAATGGTGCTGGTATAACTCTGCGTTCAAATGAGGAAGACGTCTTGCTCTGGATGGGCAGAGACAAAAAAGGAGTATGGACAGTTAAAAATAGTTATGCGGCTATCTTATCTCTACAGGAATTACCGGCATTGAGTGGATGGCAGAGTCAATTTTGGATGTGGCATTTACCTCTGAAGGTAATTTTATTTTTCTGGCTGGCAATCAATAATAAAATTCTTACATGGGATATTTTACAGAAGAAGGGTTGGGTAGGCCCGAGTTACTGCGTTTTATGTGGTCAACAAGTGAAAGACATCAATCACCTCTTCATCGAATGTATCTTCACAAAATCAGTTTCGAACAAATGTGCACATCTCCTACAGTTTAATCACCAGTGGATAGGATACACTCTACAAAATTGTATGGATCTTTAGGTATCAGACACACTTGTTTCGAATATATTACTTCTCTTGCTGTGCTGGTTCCTTTGAAAGGAACGAAATATTTGTTTATTTGAAGGACATACTCCCTCGGCCTGGGTGGTGGTTAAAAAAATCATGGGAGCTTTCAGTTTAAACAAGGACGAGCAGAACACTCAATGTTTGCACCAGAACCCGATCTTGAGGATGGAGGGTTACTCCATGGCCACTTTTGATGGAGCCGTGGTGGCTAGAGGCACAAATTGTGGTGCAGGGGGAAGGATAAAAACCATAAATGTACAAGTTTTTCATTGGTTTTTCAACTGTGGCGTAGGAACAAATACCAAGTCCGAATTGTTAGGAGCATAGGCCACACTTATCATCACAAAGCTGTTGAACCTCTGGTACATGCAGGTTATAGGGGATTCAAAGGTGATAATCGATTGGCTGGATCAGAAAGGAAAGCTTCAAGCCATCAATGTTGAAGCCTAGAAACAGAGAACAAAGGATCTGGTTCAGTCTTTCAATGGTATTTCTTTTCATCACATCTTCAGAGGAGAAAATACAAAGGTCGATAAACTGTCAAAGCTGGCCCTCTCGGCGTCAAAAGGAAGGATTACCTATTATGATTGGGATGGAGAGAATGCAGGGCCAAACATTCATGTGGATATCTTCTAATTCTATTTTTATATTTTTCTTTCCATTTTCTACTCCTGTTTATGCTATTACTAGCAATATAGGGCAGATCTATATCTTATTACGTTCCTTTTTGTGTCCCTATGTTATGGATGTTACTATAATTTTGTTATTTCCTTTGGATGAGATAGTATGGGCATAATCTCTTTAACTCTTTGTTTCTTAGATAGATATTGAAAAGTTAACAAGTTTTTGGATCCTTTGTGGTCGGAATARGAGTGAGCAAAACCTTTGCGGATGTAAAACAAATAAAATTATACTGATATAATTTTTGTGCGAATTTTCATTTTGGAAAAACTCTAGTTGGAGTTTTAAAATTATTTTTTTATACCTTTAAAATTAAAGACGTGCTTCATAGTTTGATCGTAATTTGTGCTTTTTGGAGTTTTAAATTTTTATTTCGCAAGTTTAAAATTAAAGGTGTGATTCTTAGTTGGATGGTCTTTATTCATATTCAAATAAACTAAGGAATGATATTTTAAATAATGTGGTATAAATGACATTAAGTTATCTTCTAATTTGTTTAGTTACTACAATAGTTAAAGTTTGTTATAAATTTATATATATATAATAGTTAAAGTTTGTTATAAATTTATATATATGATAATAATGATGATGGTGATTGTTATATTAATAAAAGATATTAAAGTCATATTCTAATTATCATATTAACTAAAATTTATTACAAATTCATATATATATTAATATTGGTGGTGGTTATTGTTATCATCTATCGAGATCAGCTTTGGTTTTTTAGGCTTTATGATAAATGATAAGATTATATTATGACTGTAAATTATCTTTGTTGTTATTGGGTTTCAAATTTTGTAGGATTTTACCTCATTTCTATACCTAATGAAGATACACTTCTCTACCTTAATGTCTCCTTTATTGATCTGAATTTTATGAGCAGAATGAAATGAATACAGATTATTATTATTCTTAACACAKAAACACAAGAATAACAAAGATACAATAAAACTGGTTTCTATTCAATAAGAAAATGTGCTGAAACTGTAAAATGCAACAGAAAACAAGCTTGTTAGAATGATGGTGGCTTATCTCTGAGAAGAGATGTGATGGYTGCGCTCATTYGCAAGAAGATGGTTACAATGAGGCTTTCCAAACCTTTTTACAATAAACAAGAATTCCAAAACCCTAGACATCCAAAAACCTAACCCTAGGTGATGAAGTGCCAAACATCATGTGGGCCTCGTTGGGGTAAGTTAGTACATCAACTTCCTAGGGTCGTAACTTTTGCATACGATCTTCGTTTTAGGCACATGATAGCTCATTGGAAAGGTCTACCCGAGGAATACACATGTTGTCTTTAGACTTTGACTTGATTTACGATTTAACTATGGCGAGCCCTAAAAATGTTGTTTAAGGCCTCAAAACGGCCCCGGAAATCGGGTACCCGAAAATTAGAAAAAAACCGCCAAACTAGAAAATTGCCAAAATGAGCTAGTTGGAATAGGTGGGAGACCACCGATATCCATCTGGATCAATCCTGCCCCCTTAGGAATCAATGGTCTCCATTGCGTTGAGCTCCCCCATTAGATGAGGAAATTTCTGTTGAATTTTCCCCCGAGTGAGCCACTTGCCTTGGTGCAGGAGCTGCCCTGCTTTGACAACTCGATAGAGTTGGATCCTTTGATGGTGAGTGCCATTGACCTGTGTGTCCACAATCTGATGATTCGATGCCTGTTGCATCTATTCAGGGTTGATCTCTTTGGGCGTCAACTGTTCTGTTATCTCCGAGGTGTCCAATAATGGTGGGAAATATGGCCGAAGGAGATCCATGTTGAACATTGGGTGCAGGCCAAAGAATGGGGGAATGTTGAGCTCAAAAGAATTGTCACCCATAGCCTTGGTGATGGTCTAAGGTCCATAAAAAAGGGGACGAAGCTTTCGATGGGGCCCTGTAAGGCGTTCTTTTTGCAAGTGCAACCACACTTTGTGTCCCACTTGAAACTTATGTGGCACCCAGTGTTGATCATGGCGCTTCTTGTACTTGGAATTGGGCTTCTGCAAAATATCCTGAACCTGTTGGTAGATGTGCTCGATCCACGCAATGAACAAATAAGCTTTGTCAATTTTAATTGGAGCAGGATATGAGTCGGTCGGGGTCGCTGCAAGAGGTAGTGCAACATCCATGTGACCTAATGGTTGGAATCCCAACCCGACCTGAAAGGGGTTGTGTTCAGTTGAGATATATAGGGCTCTGTTGTAGCTATGATGAACATAGGGAAGACTCTCATCCCATGTGTGGGGGTGCTTGGAATTGTAAATGCACAAGATATGCACGATCATTTGATTAAGGACCTCAGTTTGGCCATCTGTTTGGGGGTGGAAGGCATTGGAATTGGTGAGCTTGGTGTCCAACAGTGACCAGAGGCTTGACTAGAATGTGTTGAGGAACCGACTGTTCTGATCTGAGACAATGGGTTGTGGGATTNCAAAAGAATTGTCACCCATAGCCTTGGTGATGGTCTAAGGTCCATAAAAAAGGGGGCAAAGCTTTCGATGGGGCCCTGTAAGGCGTTCTTTTTGCAAGTGCAACCACACTTTGTGTCCCACCTGAAACTTATGTGGCACCCGGTGTTGATCATGGCGCTTCTTGTACTTGGAATTGGGCTTCTGCAAAATATCCTGAACCTATTGGTAGATGTGCTCGATCCACGCAATGAACAAATAAGCTTTGTCAACTTCATTTGGAGCAGGATATGAGTCAGTCGGGGTCGCTGCAAGAGGTAGTGCAACATCCATGTGACCTAATGGTTGGAATCCCAACCCGAACTGAAAGGGGTTGTGTTCAGTTGAGATATATAGGGCTCTGTTGTAGCTATGATGAACATAGGGAAGACTCTCGTCCCATGTGTGGGGGTGCTTGGAATTGTACATGCACAATATATGCACGATCATTTGATTAAGGACCTCAGTTTGGCCATCTGTTTGGGGGTGGAAGGCATTGTAATTGGTGAGCTTGGTGTCCAACAGTGACCAGAGGCTTGACTAGAATGTGTTGAGGAACCGACTGTCCCGATCTGAGACAATGGGTTGTGGGATTCCAAAATGTACCCATACTCGTTCAAAGAAGAGATTGGCAGTGGCCTTTGCTGTGATGCTCTTCTTGCAGGCGACCATGATCGCCATCATGGAAAAGCGATCAACAACCATAAAAACACAATCATTTCCCCTCTTGGTGGATGAAAGGACCGACATGTAGTCCATTGAGATGGATTCCCATGGCCTATTAGGAGTAGGTAGGGGGGTGTACATGCCCTGTTTCTTAGTGGTCAGTTTGGCAATAGCGCAACATTGCAGGACCTGATACACTTGATGACATCCTATCGAAGTTTCGGCCAGTAGAAATGTTTCTGTAGCACTGCCACTGCTTTTTTGATGCCGAAGTGTCCTACCACCTTACTGTAGTGGGATTCCCAAATCAGCTCGTCCTAAAGATGCAAATTAGCGACAACTGAGTTTGCACCCAATATTTGGTATGTGGTGGAGAATTCAAGTTCTGTCTCATAGAGGTTGGGCCATATGGAGGTCTTGTGGCCGCAAGAGTCTAGCACTATGGTGAGTGCCACCACTGGAGGTCGACTAAGGCAATCAATGAATCCGTTGGTACTGCCTTTTTTATACTTGATGTTGAGGTGGAACTGCTGCAAGTATGTGGACCACTTCTGATGGCGATCATTCTGCCAATTGCCTTGTGTCTGCATGAACTACAATGGCTTATGATATGTGTGGATGATTTTCTCCTTCCGGAGAATGTAATGTCTCCACTAGCGGCAGGATTGCACAATGAAGTACATTTATTTGTCGTAAGTAGGGTATTTACGGACAACATATGATAGTGTCTCACTATGATAGGCCACGGGGTGCACGTGCTGAGTGAGAACTGCGCCCACAACATAGTTTGCAGCATCTGTCTCGATCTCAAAGGGATAATGCAGGTCCGATAATGAAAGTACTAGGGTTGAGCACAAGTGTTGTTTTAAATCATCAAACACGTGATGTTGGGACATGACCTACACAAATTTTTCCTTACCACCACCCCTGGTTACTTGGTTGAGGGCCCATGCAATATGGGAGAATCCCAACACGAACCTGCGATAGAAATTGGCAAGGCCTAAGAAACTCTGAAGCTCAGTGAGTGTGGTTGGGGCTGGCCAGTCTCGGATGACCTGGATCTTGGCTGGATCCACATGCACACCATGTTGATCCACGATGTAGCCTAGGTACTGGACCTTGTCCATGCCAAAGGAGAATTTTTCCAAGTTGGCATATAGATTGTGTTGCCTCAGGGTGTGCAGAACCTGTTGAATATGTTGCAAGTGTTTCACCCAAGTCTTGTTGTAGATGAGGATTTCATCCAGATACACCACTACAAAAGTATTGGTGAAAGGTTGCAGGATATCGTCCATCATCCTCATGAAAGTTGTTGGAGCATTTGTCAACCTAAAGGGCATGAACAACCATTCAAAAATACCTTCTTTTGACTTGGAGGCGGTCTTCCATACATCTGTCTGTTCTATAAGGACCTGGTGGTAGCCAGACTTCAGATCAATTTACTGAAGTATTTTCCCCCCTTGAATTGATCAAGGAGATTGTCAATTTGGGGAATCGGGTACCGGTTCCTGATTGTGATTTTATTTTGGTCTCGGTAACCAATGCAGAGTCGCCAGGTCTCATCTTTCTTTTGCACCAGCATGATTGGACTCCCATAAGGTGATGATCTTGGATGGATGTGCCCCTTTTGGAGTAGTACTTGGATCTGTTGATTGATCTCCTCATTCTCTAACAAAGAGCGACGATAGACTGGCCCATTGGGAAACGATGCGTCGGGGGTCATATCGATGGGATGATTGACCTAACAGTGCAAAGGTACCCCGATATGTGAGGAGAAGATATTTTTGTATTCTCCCACGACCTTGTCCAATTGCTTCTGCTGTGTGGAGAGGTCGACTGTGAATGCCCTGGATGTGGCTGCAATATTTCACTCACTCTGAGAGTGAATCACGAAGAAGAAAAACTTCCTGGTCTGAGAGATGACCTTCCTGCATTGCTTGGCAGAGATCAAGGAAATATCACTAGGTGGGGTTACTTCGGGTATCCTGTACAATTTCCTGTTCAAAGTAATATTAACACTGCAATGCCTAGACTTATATACAACATGAAGTTTCCATAAATAAAGTGGGCCCAAAAAAACATTACAAGCTTCGAGAGGAGAAACATCACACAATACCTCATCTTTGAAGGGCTTGATTCCCTACGACAGGCGACACTGTTGACTGACACAGAGATCGCTTCCTTGGCGGAGCCATACAATGGTGTATGGCTACAAGTGTGGCATTGTCGGTAGGGCTAGTCATTTGATGACCTATTTTGAGATGAGGTTCTTCTGGATACTTCTATCAACGATAAATTGCAGTGGGGTGCCTTTTACCCACATTCGTGAATGAAAGAAGTGCTCGCCTTCTTCTGGCTCGTCTGGTTCATTGGGCTGGACCTTGGTGGTAGCAACGATGGCATTGGATTTCATGTCAATGACCCATCTCACCCTTTCTGGTTCTGAATCAGAGTCGGAACCCGTATCTGATTCAAAGCTTTCACCTTAGCCACTAGTGATTTCTTTGAGAGACAATCAACAGTGTCATGCCAGGGGCTCTTATGGAAGTCACACCACTTCTCAGTATCTTTCTTTGTCTTTTCGGTGTCCTTCTTTGCTTGCAACCTAAAATGATTGTCTAGAGGTTGTTCGTCTTTGCTCTATCCTTTGTTCTACAAGTTGGGGCTTCCCTTTAGTTGCTTTTGATGTGAGGGGTTCCTAGGCCCAAATTTCCGCGTCTTTTGTTTAAGCTTTTGCTTGATTTTGATGGAATATTGATAGGCCACACCAAAGGATGAGATGTCCAAAAAATCCATTTCGGCCTAGATGTATCTATTCATACCACCGCAATACTTGAGCACCAGATGTCACTTAGAATCTTTGATACCCAGCTTGGTGTACAAGGTATGAAAGATATTTGTGAACTTTGGCATTGCTTGGTCTTTTTCCTGCCACAGTGTGGTCCATTTTGTATACAGGTCGTCATAACTTCGAACGGGGTAGTATTGTTCCTTGATAGCATCCCCAAAGGACTCCCAGGTGACCACGGTTGTAAATAATGAGGCTTCCTCTATTTCCTTTTACTCGCAGAAAGTCTCCCACCAATMTTTGACATGSGGAATGACTTTGAGGAGTGAAAATGTAATCTTTTCTCTGTTTGAAAAGTTATGGACAGAAAAATACCCTKTTAGMAGATTCAACCATTTKTCTACAACATCTGTGTCTATCTGACCTTCAAATATGGGAATATCAAAGTTGATTTGTACCCTGAAGGGGGCGACGCCTCTGCTCTAGGAAGATGCRTCACCTGTTGGTATCCGCTGAAGGATTTGTGCAAAACTATCCATAATTTCATTCCTCTGTTGCGTGAGGGATTCCTCAAGCAACATTTTGAAAGGATCTCTTGTCYTGTCGTATTTATTTTCTCCCACCATGAAAGGTCTCTTGGGCATGCGAGAGATTTTGTCCTCAAGAGAATCAATCTCGAGACCCATTTGTTTGTACCCTCACCTCGTCGGGGACATGCATTAAGAACGACAAGGAGCAGACCGCTCTGATACCACTGATCAGAATTTTATGAGAAGAACGAAATGAATATAGATTATTATTATTCTTGACACAAAAACACAAGAATAACAAAGATACAGTAAAACTAGTTTCTATTCAATAAGAAAATGTGTTGGAACTATAAAATGCAGCGGAAAACAAGCTTGCTAGAATGGTGGTGGCTTATCTCTGAGAAGAGATGTGACAGATGTGCTCATTTGAAATAAGATGGTTACAATGAGTCTCTCCAAGCCTTTTTACAATAAACAGGAATTTCAAAACTCTAGACATCCAAAAACCTAACCCTAGGAGATGAAGCACCAAAAGTAATGTGGGCCCCGTTGGGGTAAGTTAGTACATCAACTTCCCGGGGTCGTAACTTTTGCATACAATCTCTGTTTTAGGCGCGCACGATAGCCCATTGGAAAGGTCTATCCGAGAAATACACATTTTTTCGTCAAAATCTAACGTAATTTACATTTTGACTATGGAGAGCCCTAAAAACTTTGTTTAGGGCCTCAAAACGACCCTAGAAGTTGGGGACCTGAAAACTAGAAAAAAACTGCCAAACTGGAAAACTGCCAAAATGAGCCAGTTGGAATAGGTGGGAGGCCACCGATATCCATCTGGATCACTTATTTTTTTTCCACTTTGGAACATGCACATAAGCACACAGGTTGATAGCTTAGTGGTAGATCTCCCTGACCGATATTTGGGAGGTGTTGGGTTCAAGTCATAGCTGGTCCATCTTTTCTCCTTGACAACGAACATGTTAGACACACAATTGCATATATATATATATATATTTGACAATCAAAATGCACATCCTAATTTGCATCAACAAGACCTTGTACATCCATTATTATGTTTGGTTAAGGTTTTCCTTGGTAGCGGTTTGCATAATTTGAAGTGCCACACAAATATCTAAAAACCCTCTTTACAACAATCCAATGTTCCTTCCTGAGGTTTGACATATATTTTCTTCTAACTCCCATTGCATGGCCAATGTCTAGTCTAGTACAAACCATGGCATACATAAAATTTATGAAAACATATGCATAATGAACTAGCAACATGCCTTCAACATATTCTTCTATCCTAGGAAAATTTTCTACAAATAACCTTAGGCCTACAGGAATAGGAGTATTGGTAAGTTCACATTCCTACATTCTGAACCTCAACAATATTGTTTGAACATATTTCCTCTAATTTAACTAGGTTTTCTTGTTTAAATGATCTCGTTTGATTTCCATGCTCAAAATAAAATTTATAGCACCAAGATCCTTTATATCAAATTGAGATGATAGGCGAGCCTCAACCTTCTTAAGGATTTCCTTGTAATTGTTTCCAAGTAAACATATCATCGACATATAATGCCACAATAAAAAAATGATTACCAACATGTTTGGGAAACACATAATGATCAACTTTGTTTTTTGAAAATCCAAGTCACAGTATAAAAATCATGATACCACATCCTTGAAAATATCTTTGGGCCATAGACGTAATTCTTCAACCTACAAACCATGTCCTCCATTCCCTTCACTTTAAAATCTTCTAGCTATGACATATAGATTTCTTCTTTGAGATCTCGGTGTAGGAATGTGTCTTAATCTCCATTTTCACTATGGAAGCAAAAAAGCAACAATGGTAGATAAAATAAGTCTAATGAAATGTATCTTGGTAATAATAGGGAAAATATCACTAAATTTAAATCCCTCCAATTGGGAATACCTCTTTGTTACCAGGTGATATTTGTACTTCACCTTACCTTATGCATTGAACTTCTTCTTGAACATCAAATTGTTATCCACCAAGTCTTCTTCTAGCAAAAAACTTGACCAAATTCAATGTCACAATTTTGTCCAAGCCCTCCTTTTCTTTAGTCATGACCTTCTTCCAAAATTTAATTTTCTTTATATTAATATCCTCCCTAAT
>JASDQU010819126.1:66228-78524 GCA_032191745.1 Picea mariana | reverse complement strand
CTTTTGCGCTCTTGGGGATTTCCTGGTGGAAGGTTTCTTTGGAAGCATTGTTCCTGCAATTAAAACAGCCTTTAAACATGTGTACAGAGTAGTGTCGGGTTGTGAACTCATAAACTAAAAAATAAAACACCACAAGTGGATACATACCTGTAATGCTTGCTAATAAAGTTGTCTAATGCTTACTAAACTTTGGATGGCTTATCCAGGTTGTCGGCCCTGCTCCTCTGTTCATTCTGAAATCTTTGCCACCCAGAATAATATCATGCATAATGAATTCGATAGCATATAACTAGAGATACTCTATTTGTCGTATCAATCAGTTAATATGAATAATAAATAGAATTCAAAATGAAACTACCATCGATTCTCCACAATTAAATCCTAATTGGTTTATGACGGAGGCGCGGAGGCAGATGCATTGTATCAGCAAGTTAAAACGGGTTCCTTTGATTCGTGCAAGGATTAGCAACTGATGCGTGATCCACAATATTATCCACACTTTAAATGTGTCATACCTAATGGATATATGGGTAAAACGTCTCATCACATCGTATCTCTCTGGCGTGGAGGTCGGGGATCGAAACTTTAAAATGTAAAATTAATGTGTATTTTATTTTGTAATTCTTCGACGCGGAAATCGTGTCGGGTGTTCGCAATTGGCGAGACCACTCTTCTCTTTGCACGATTCTTACCTTTTCTTTTTCCTGCTGAAGTTGAATGGGTTGGTCTTCAATGATACCTTTACCAAGGTTCAATCATAAAAAGAAAGACTTTCATCTATCGACGCCGAAGAAGATCGGTGTTCGGCTATTTTACACTTCTCAAATGATTTTCATCATCTTTAACGTTTACCGATGTTGAAATCATAACTGCTCCATGGAAAGCTTTAGTGTGATGATTTCCTAAGTATCTTATTAAGGACCCTTTAATGATTAATATGATTCCTTGTTGTATGTTCAGGCAGGCTTTAGAATGAACATAAAAAATAAGCACAAGTATCAGTTTCATACCAAAGGCAAAACAAACAGTGTAAAGGATCAACTGGTGCCCAAAAGTAAAAAATGAACATAGACTTTTAGGGTGTGTTGAGTGCTCAACAAATGGAGATTCACTGGGCGAAAGTAGAATCTTTGTTCCTCCTTCGTTTCCTTTGACCCTGACTCATGATCTGATTCTTATTATTATTTATTTATTCTTATTGGAAGTATTGTTTTAGGGCTTGGCCATTTACTGGGACGGCATCAAGTTCTCCCCACAGACTCTGTAATCAATAAGTGCCTGCCCCAATCTTCTCAGCTACCTGGAAAGGTCCAATCCATAGACTCTGAAACTTAGAATGTTTCCCTTTAGGTTCATTTTCTCTGTCCCACTTCAGGACTAAGTCTCCTACTTCAAAGTTATTTTTTTTAGCCTTGTGCTTATCAAACCATCTTTTCACTATCTGTTGGTGAGCTAGGAATTTTGACTTAGACCTTTCTCTCTCTTCCTCCAGCATGAGCAGAGTGTTAATCCTTTGTTGCATGGCTGATGAGGGTTCTTCGATGGAATCTTGGGCCAGCTGAAGAGACGGGATATAGAGACCATTTGGGAGGATGGCTTCTTTCCCATAGACCAGAAAGTATGAGGAATTTCCTATGGCTTACTTAGGTGTGACCCTGTCAGCCCATAGAGAATTATAGAGTAGATTATGCCAGTTTCTTTAGTTATCTGTCACCGTCTTCCTTAATATCCTTACCAGTTTTTTGTTAGTCGATTCAGCCAGGCCATTTCCCTAGGGATAGTAATTTGCAGAGTACTTGATCATGATTCCTTTGTCCATAGAAAACTCTATCAATAGGGTTTAGTAAAAGTAAGCTTCACTATTGAAGACCAGAACAGAAGGGACATTGAACCTTGTGATCAGTTGTTATTCTATGAATTGGATAACTACCTTTTCGTTCACACGAATCAAAGGAATGGCCTATGTCCATCTCGTGAAATAGTCGGTGGTGGTAAGAATGTACTTGTGCAACTTTGAGGAGCTAGGTGTGATTTCTCCTATGATATCCAACGCCCACTTCTTGAAAGGCCGAGAGACAGTAACAAGTTGGAGTGGGATCGTTGCTCTTTTCTTCTTTTCAGCACTTATTTGACAAGTCTTACAATTTCTAGTGTAAGTATGAGCATCTTTGAACAAGGTGGGCCAATAATAGTCGACTCTCAGAATATTATGAGCGGTGGTGTTTCCTACAAAATGTCCCCCGGTAGGGCCATAATGGAGTTCTTTGAGTACCTTGTCTACGTCTTCTTGTTCGTGACATATTAACAGTACCCCGTCGTAATTTATTCAAAAGAGTATCGAATTTATAAGACGATATTGTGCAGATTTTAATCTTAGGGATATCCTTTCTCTAGGTTTGAGGTTTTCGGGACAAGTCTCGTGATGTAGGAGATAAGTTAAATATTTGTACCAGGAGTCTTTTCCTGGGGATATGTATGCTACTTTGCCACACCATAATGTCATTTTGGTTTCCCATCCGAGATCTTCATTTACTTGATCCTGGGCTTCGGCTGCAAGCTTTCACAAACCTTGTCCTTTTATTAGTTTTGCAGATTTTATATCTAGATCAAATTCCTAGACTATCACCATCTAGTTTCCCTTCCTTCCCCCATTTCCTGTTGGGTGAACAAGGATCAGACAGTAGGGTGTGACACAATTACTTTAGTGTGATTTTTTGAGGATATAAGACCTGAAATGTTTTACTTCCTTATAGACCGTGTAGGCCTATTTTTCTACAGCAGGATAATTGAGATCAACTCCTTGAAGATTAGTACTCATAAATGACACAAGGGATTCATTGTTTCCATCATCCTTCTGAGTCAAAACTGCAACTCGTGATTGATCGGAGGTGAAAGCATAAAGGAAAAATTCCCTATTGAAATCAGGACTTCGCAACACCGGGGCCCAGGAAATGGCAGCTTTGATATTGTTGAAGACATCTTTTCACTCATCATCCCACTTAAACTCAACATCTTTGTGAATCATCTTTTGTAAGGGTTTGATGATTTCTGCGAATTCGGGAGTGAACTTCCTCATAAAATTGATTTGTCCGAAAAAGGATTGCATAGCTTTCTTATTATGGGGTAAGGGAAGTTGAGCTATGGATTTAATCCTTTCGGGGTCTATGTGAATCCCTGCCTAAGATATAATGTGGCCTAACATCTTACCTTCCTCGACACCGAAGATATTTTTCTTAGGGTTTAAGGATATACCGTATTTCCTACACCTCTCGAAAATATGAATTAAGTGTTGGATGTGCTCTTCTATGTTCTTTGAATACATTGTTACATCATCTAGATACACTACCAAACATCTATTAATTAATACCTGGAAAGCTACGTCCATGGATCTTTGGAAGGTTGCTCTTGCGTTAATCAACCCGAAAGGCATGCGCTTATAAGCAAAGGTTCCCCATTTGGTTCGGAATATGGTTTTTAAACGATCTTCCTCGAAACAGGGACTTGGTTGTATCTTGAGAAACCATCTAATAGAGAGAAAATCTTCGAGCCTGACATGGTCTGCAGGAGTTGTTCCATCGGCRGGGTCGGATAATTGTCTTTTTCTGAGGCCCTGTTGAGGTTCCTAAAATCTACGCATAGGTGGATCTCCCCTAACTTTTTCCTTACTGGAACAAGGATCACTACCCAAGTAGAATGCCTAACCTGAAAAATKATCTTGGCATCTAAAATATTCTTTAGTTCCTGATACATACTAGGCTCCAGGGATGGGTGATACTTTCAGAGCTTCTATTGGAAAGGTTTTAATTCCGTTTTCTATGGGATGGTGTGTTGAATGATGTGGGTATTATACATTTTCAAATCCCTATAAGACCACGCRAAGACATCCTGGTATTGCCTAAATAATTTGAGGTAAAATTTCCTCTCTTATTTAGACATAGTCTTGCCCAGATTCACATTATTTGGTCTCTCTGGGGTCCCAAGATTTATAGTTTCATGCAAGGGACAAGAGCTACCAGTATTTTCATTTTTGGGTCCCTTAAATCTCTCCTTGAGATAAAAAATATTTTCTAGATTAGCTATCCCTTTTGGGATCGTGTGACCCTTTGATTTATCCATAGGTCATCCCGTATGAGGATCATTTTTGCAGAAAGCTCTTGGAATTCTTCATTGTCAATAGCGAGGTATTTGAAATTGTCTTGGTTAGTCAATAAGTTTATGATTTTCTCATCTCCTTCGAAGACTTTCCAATTGGAAATGTTATTAGGTACCGATGGTTTGTAGAGAAGATCCACATTGAATCAGGAGGCTTCATAATCTTCTAAAGGGGACAGCCTGTAAGCGACATTGGACAAGGAGTCAGCAAGAATATTCTTTGTTCTAGGGATCACAGTGATGTTAAAATCCTCAAAGTGTTCTATTAACCTATGCACCTCCTGCTGATAGTTATTCAAATGAGGACAATTGAAATGTATAGTATTTCTTACTTGTCTAAGAATAATTTTAGAATCCCCGAAAACCTTCAATCCTTTGATATCCAAATCTATGGATTTCCTTAATCCTTGTACTAGAGCTTCATATTTGGTAGTGTTGTTGGTACATTCAAATTCTAGCCTACAGGACAAGAAATGACGTTTTCCAATAGGATTTATGAGGATGCATCCTGCTCCAGACCCTTCTTGAGATTTGGATCCATCAAAATAGAGGGTCCATATTTGTGAACGGGGATCGTTATTTTTGTTCCCCTTATTAGTTTCTTGTTCCTTGACCTCTCGTTTCATAAGTTCTAGCATCGAGTTTTGGCAAAAGAAGGTGTCTCCTGTCGGTATTGTCGATTTGTCTTGAAAKATCAATTTGGATTTTTGAGTAAGAGGAACATCAGATAATAGGGGAGCGAAGTTTCCAAAGTAGGAGTCGYAGGAATAATTGCCCAGTATGGGGAAATCTGTGGATGAGGGTTCATTAGGGGCTTCTAAATCAGTGACCGTATGTTTCAGATATATCTCCCTATTGATTCTTATCATGTTCTTGTATCCCTTCAGTGGTAGCCAAAGCTGTGCCCATTCTGTACTGAAGTAAYYATTTAGCTTTTCAGACCAGTCTCGGCTTAGTAATAGCCCATATGCCTCTAGGATATCTACTACAATAATGTCGATCACTTGCACAAACTTGGGGTGCGTCGATATCCTAATCATCACATCTTTGAGTTCTCCTATGACCTTGACCTGGGTCCTATCCAGTTGTATGACATGTTTATCATTCTTGAGAGGAACGACATTTAATTTCTTGCAAACAGACAAGAGCATGATGTTGGAGGATGCTCCAAAATCTACTAAATAGTTGTGGATGTTTCTATTGAATATTTCAAACGTTAGGAGGAATGGGGAGACAAAAGGTTTTTCTTTTCTATCTTCCGAACATGCATTCACAGTTCGTCTTCCCACCAAACCTGCGTGAGTCAAACTTCTTTCTGGGTTGTTTCCCATCGTTGGGTTTTTCGTAGAGTTCAAGGCCTATAATAGAAAGTCTTTCTACTGAGGGATCCTGCATATATCCATAACTAAAATATTAGCCTTTATCCTCTTCAAATCTTCGACCATGTTGTAATCTAGTTTGGGTGACTCTTGGGTGTGAATTCTTATAGGTTTTTTACTGAGAGAAAAAGACATTTTCAGGTTGTCGGGATTTAAATTACTTTGCGAAGCTCAGGTGGCGTCAGTATATTTTGCGCCGGTCGGACCCTTAATGCATGTCTGTATCACCGAAACTTCTGCGGGTTGTTCCTGAGACTCAAAAAAAACGCTAGAAGGCATGATCAGGTCTCGGATCCCATATCAACATGGTTGTGTCTTGTGATGGGTCAACTTATTCTTGGTCTATCATATTCATAACCAAACTATTTGGTTGTTCGGCTAGGGATATTTCGTCTAGAAACCAATTGGCCATCAAATTCATGGCATGTACCCATTGAGGGCAGTCTCTTTCAGATTGGTTCTCCTGATGATAAGTACAGAAATAATTAGAAACGAAATTCCCTAGATCGATATTTAAGTTAGCGAGGGGAGGTTCAATTGATTTGAAAGGAGGGTTTCTTTTAAAGAAAGGTTTATAGGGCCTTTGGCCTTGGTTTTCCTCCCTTGCATTTCTCTTCATGTCTATGATTTCATTCGATAATTTCTTCACCGTGTGTTGGAAATCTTCTATATCACCATTATCTTTGTCGGGAGTCTATTCAACTGGTTTTCCCGGAGGTTTAGTCAGAAGGATTCCTCTCCTGGGGGGGGGTGGATTTCTTTTCTCACTAAGGATAACTAGCCCTCTTTACATCCTTTCATGTGTAATTCTATTGTCTTGTCCTCCTCAAAATTTTCCGCCAGGGTTTGCTTAGCGGCTCTTTTTACAAACATAGAAATAGAAGCTAGGAGTGAGTTGGAATTTGTTTAAGATGGTCGTGAATCTCTGATTTAAATCTTTGACCCTTTCTTTTGGACTCATGGTGGTTGCGAACAACTCTGCCATCAGGGATCTTGTAGTAGTTTTGTCTGCAAATTTATCTAAAAACTCTTTCTGGAACTCAGTCCAGCTAGTTATCGATCCTACTGGCAAGTTGAAATACCACGTGGAAGATGAATTTTCGAATGTGTAGGGGAAAATTCTGCAGACTACATATTCATGTTGAACATTCATAAGTCTGATCATGAGTATGAACTTCTTGATGTGATGTTCAGGTAATCCTGAAGTTTCGGGGTCTTACTTAGGAAGCAGTTTCTCCGGATGCCGAGGAAGATTATGTATTCGTCCGGGGACGGCCACGGCATCTCCGGCCAACCAGGGCTGATTATTCTGAAGAGATATTTCTCTTTCTTCCTCATGGTTATTATTACCCTCCATTTCTTCAGAATCTAAGTTGAACTCTTCTTCTTCCAAAAATTCGTTTGACTCAGAGATGTCAGCGGCTGGCATTTTGAGTATCAGATCGAGAGGTTCTTGGATTTCGGTAATTGCAAAATCTATCAAGTCTTCTACGGAGTGTACAAAAAATTCGTCAGGAGTGCTAACCACTGGTCTGCTATGTTTTTTTCTTTGAGGGAGGATGGGAGCTAAGGACAACACACCGATCTTTCAGGCATAGGCTCTATTGATTCTCCTGAATTGATTCACTTCCTCATGAGGAAGAGCGTAAGGTATTTAAGGGTGAAAAGGTTCTTCCTCAGGCTGGGGTGAGTTTTCCATTTCGGGAATACTCAATGTGTTTGGGTTGTCTTGTGACGGACTAGCCATGCATGTGGGTTGTTAAGAATCTGTAGGTTGTTTGAAATGATAGATAAAATATATATTCAGCCATTCATTCTCAGGCCCTCCTTCTAGTGCCAATTCTATTAATGGGACCTAAATCCCTTGACTCAACAGTAGGAACCAAACTGGCCACCGAGGCCCAATTAGACTCTGTAACGTTTAAAATGGAATGGTTCTCCAGATCTTGTGATCCGACCAATTTATCGACGGGCTTTGTGTTTCTTTGTGAAGGCTCTTCCTTCGATTAGGGCTATTTTATTTTGTATTTTCTCTTGGGTGGGGCTGATGTGAGAGATGCAAGCCAGCATAAACCAACTTGACAATTAACATGATTAAGTTTTAACTACTGAGGAAGAGGTTAATATTTGGATAACCCGCTTCTCAACATGTAGACAATTACTCTATACCACAGGCCTAGTACTAATACATTAACCGTGTGAGCATCTAATTACTGTCTGAGAAACTAAATATCAGAAAGAAAGAAAATATGTAAAAAGATAATGGAAAGAAAATTAATTCATATACCATAACCATGCATTACATAATAACACAACAATTTATCTTCATCATTAAAGAAAATAACATCAAAACATTGCATAAAATAACTTGACAACATAATTAATTGCTCTTTTACTCATTACTACATCATTCATGAAACGAGATAGGAAGTAATTCTTCTCCAAGTCCAATCACATGCATCTGATGAAAATAGTTTGTCTTTGGTCCAGAAGGACTTCTCAATTCATAGCAGTCTCAAAATAATTCATAACAACCAAAAGAAACAGTTCTTACAACAACCATCGACCATTTTCTAATCGGTCGATGTCTTTATTTATAATATAGAATTCTAATCGAAAATAACGACTAATTGTAGTTTAAACAAAACAGAAATTGCCATGTGGCGTTATCTTCTAATAGCTTCTTTAACATTCGTCTTGAGATACTTCTTAGAAAGGATGATTGCTCTCGTATTCGATCCAGCTGACAAACATTTTTTCACAAGTTTGAGCCCATGGAAATATATGATGTTCCATCGGGGTCAGGTATATTCCCCTAATGTCTAATGCATGCACTTGGTACTTTACTAAACTGAAGTTCAGATGTTGTAGCATGGTTTGGGCTCTGATCGGATGTTTGACGAATTGTCATACTTGCCCTGGCTTCGCATCAGCTATTTTTCGTGAACTCTTCGGTCCATAGCGCATCTTGTTCGGCATGTAGCTTAACCACGTTGCTCAAGTCAATGACATTATCGGGGGTGTCGAACTCAGGGAGCCTGACATCCTTCATTATTTTGTTAATTTTACCCCAGTGCTTATTACACCTGGTCCATTTCTCTTGGATCTCTTGATGTGGGTCCTGAGACATCTTGGCCCAGTACTCGACTGGTCGCTTCATGCGATTAAGACTAATTTTTCTTATCACCTGAATGCCATGTTTTTCCTTATCTCAGCCTTGTTGGACTGCCTCAATGTACTCAAGTATTTCTATTTCTTGTTGATCCCTTTCATACCATCGCTCCATCTACTTGCAAGTTGCAATTTCCATGAGAGTGTCCTCTCGAAACTCAGCTATGTTTTCAAGTAACAAGTGTCTCTCCTTATTAAACTTGTTGTAAACTCCTACAAACTCACCTTTCAGATACACAGTGGTATGCGTGGCGCCTTTGTAGTACTCAAAAAGATGGAGGAAGTGTTCGAGCTCCTTTAGGGTGGCGGCTAGTTCCTTTTCGTCTCTCCTGGCTCTATCCAAGGTGGCATCTAAGAGGGATTTTCCTATGACGATCAGTTGGTACTTTCAGGTGTTTGTTTTGTTGATAAATTTCTCCTCAGTAGTAACTAGGATGGAGTGATCTAAAGAGATCCTTCTTTTCTTTGTAGTCCTTTGAACGGTGGCCTTTCTCTTATGATCATAGGAGATTGCATAGATATTAACCACCTCATCTACTGGATTTGGTATCTTTTGATCGCCCCATGTTAGTTTGTTTCCCAAACTGCCGATGGTGTATAGCTGTTTGAGGTTGGACTCTCGAACTTCCTCACTGTATCTTGCGGGTCCGACTCCCACTTGTCACTCGTCGGGGATTTGAGCATTGGGAAGAATGGAAGTGTTGGGTATAGGCTCATTACTTACTTTCTCGTCAGCCACAGAACTATTGATTTCCTTTTGCAGAGATCCTTTATTCGTCCCCTCCGGTTCGGGCCCGTCATTCAGATCCACCTCAACTTCCGATTCATTGGGTCCTTTTGTGTCGAGGCCGCTTTCAGTTTCTGTTTCCTTTTGCGAGACCTCCTGGTATTGAAACTTGGGCTGAGGGGAAGAGGTTTTCTCAGGACCTCCTTCCTCTTGGACATGCACTGAGGTGTCGTGAGATGACTCTAAACTCTCGTCGTCGCTATATATATGTATAAGTTTGCTTAGGGGGTTAGGCACTTGGGTTTCTATCGAGACCTGACCTGTCTCTGTGTGATTTGTCCCACCTTCCGAGGAATGGACTAGCGATGTTGAGGATTTAGGATTACCTAACCCATTGGTGTTATGAGGATTCATGGGACCGAGGCTGCTTGACTCTGTCAGGGTGCTTTGGATAGTAGTTGAAATCGTAGGTCTTATGATAAGGTATAGATCATCCTACATCTGCTTCATTAGAAGCTGGCCTTATTGGTATAAAAGTGCACCCATCTCTTGTGCATCTTGATCTTCAAAGAGATCCCTAATTTGTACCAAGGATTCCTGATAAACTATCGCCGCCTCGATTCCCTCTTGGGGATCGCCTATTCCCTCGCTGGGTTCAGATGCTACAGTTCCTTCCTAAGCCCTGAGAATTTCTTGAGTTGTCTTCTTCAAATACATTGCTTGTTCTTCCAAACTCATGGCCTTGAATCTGGTCGTTCAAGGATCAACCCTTCTTGACACCACTTCATCCCAATCCTAAGAATTTTCGGTGAAGATTTCATCTTTGAACCGATCATGGGCATACGTCCAATAAAATGATACCTGTGATGCATGTTGCGAGACCAGTCCCTTGGGATCATGTTTAAGAAATCGGCCAGTTTGGAACTAGAATTCCAATTTACTTAGCCCTTCTTGCTTAGCATGTGCGGTGTCTTTGACCATACAGAAGCCAATATGAAACCCATACAGTATGAAAGCCCACTTCTTTTCCTTTACTAAGGTGACATTGTATCATTGCAGGATGGTCTGGTAGAAAATTTCCCCTAACACTAGTCGGTCTGGAACATATATGGGTAACAAATCAAGTGCCCATGTGGCTCTGAAAACCTTGATGTAGGTTTCGCGCTCGTCTAGATACCAGTGGCCCATTTTGGATATAATCCCTTTTGCTTCTTTTGATAGCCTAGGGCATTCTTTCCTAAACACCAAAAAATTGATACGTGCAATAAAATCATCATAGATAAGGGCATAGGATGTTTTGTACCTGTTATCCCATAAAATGTTGAAGTATACATGGATCGAGAGCTCCGAAGAGTGCCAATTCAAGTTCATTCTAGAGAAACCGCTCCTGGTGTAGATGACATCTAACGGATATGAGGCCATGTAGAAGGAGGGGATTTCACCCTCTTTTGGCGTCCAGGCCTGTCTTATGAAGGTGCTCAACTGTTTGGAGATGATAGCACCCCAATTGAAACTTGTGCCTGAAATGGCTATCGTAAAAGCTAGGGGTATACAAGCCTCTGAAAATTGGGAGAAATCCTTCTCCCCATGCAACCTGCAGAGAAGAGCCATCAAGAATATGTATGGCTCTCTTAGATTGGTTGTTGGGTACCAGTCGGCGGTCTGGTTCATGAATTGTTTGTCTTCCCTCCACCATGACGCCATGATTTTTCTAATATCATGTGAAGCATAGAAACTCAGAACGAAATCAATGCTCAAATTTTCTTCTGAATCCCTAAGCTTGTAGTAATTCTCAACTTCTAATGGAAACAAAACCCCGACACATCCACCATTATCATCATTTATTAAACATTTATGCACGTCGATGTGATCAATGAGCCACTTTAGGAGCTCGATGCAAGGAAACACCAAAGTTTGGCTTGCCACCATGTGTAGATAAGCTCTATGGATGTTTGGGAGGACACCATCATCGAACCTCCTTGTATCAGGATCATTGTGTGGGGTATACTCGAGGGTTTATTCTTTCTTGATCTTCTTAAACAATTCTTCCCATCGAGGAAATGTTGTTTTGGCTCCAATGTTTGGCTTTGTGTCTCTGAAGGCTGAAGGTTGGACAAAGGCCTCCTTGGAAGTTGTCTTGATGACAGGCATTGGTTTTGGAGTGAATTCTAACTGTCTTGCAACTGTTGGAGAGGATCCCTCTCCTGCTTCTGGTTCTTGCGGCTTTGGCACACTTGGGGATTTCCTGGTGGAGGGTTTTTTTGGAGGCATTATTCCTGTAATTAAAATAACCTTTAAACATGTGTACAGAGCAGTTTCAGGTTGTGAACTCATAAAAGGAAACATAAAACGCCACAAGTGGATACATACTTGTAATGCTTGCTAATAAAGTTGTCTAATTCTTATTGAACTTTGGACGGCTTATTCGGGTTTCCCACCCTGCTCCTCTGTTCATTCTGAAATATTTGTTGCATAGAATAAGATCATGCATAATGAATTCGACAGAATGTAACTCGAGAGACTCTATCCATCATATCAATCAGTTAATACGACTAATAAATAGAATTCAAAATGAAACTATCGTCGATTCTCCTCAATTAAATCCTAACTGGTTGACGGTGGAGGCGCGGAGGCAGATGCATTGTATGAGCAAGTTAAAACTGGTTCCTTTGATTCATGCACAGATTAGCAACTAATGCGTGATCCGCAATCTTATCCACACTTTAAATGTGTCGTACCTAACAGATATGTGGGAAAAACATATCATCACATCGTATCTCTCTGGCATGGAGGTCGGGGATCGACACTTTAAAATGTAAAATTAATGTGTATTTTACTTTGTAAATCTCTGATGCGACAAAAGTTGC
>JASDQU010819126.1:41099-64509 GCA_032191745.1 Picea mariana | reverse complement strand
TTCTACCAGACCATCCTGCAAGGATACAATGCCACCTTAGTAAAGGACAAAAAGAGGGCTTTCATACCATATGGGTTTCATATTGGCTTCTATATGGTCAAAGACACCGCACATGCTAAGAAAGAAGGGCTAAGTCAATTGGAATTCCAGTTCCAAACTGGCTGATTTCGCAAACATGATCCCAAGGGACTGGTCTCGCAACATGCATCACATGTATCATCATGTTGGACCTATGCCCATGATTGGTTTGAAGATGAAATATTCACCGAAAACACTCAAGATTGGGATGAAGTGGCATTAAGAAGGGCTTATCCTCGAATAACTAGATTCAAGGTCATAAGTTTGGAAGAACAAGCGACATATTTGGAACAGACATCTCAAGAAATTCTCAAGGCTTAGGAAGGAACTATAGCATCTAAACCCGGTGAGGGAATACAAGATCCCAAAGAGGGCATCGAGGTGGTGATATTTTATCAGGAATCCCCAGTACAAATCAGGGATCTCCCTGAAGATCAAGCTACAGAAGATATGGGTGCAATTTTATACCAGCAAGGCCAGCTGCTAATGAAGCGGATGTAGGATGATCCATACCTTATCATAAGACCTGCAATTTCAACTGCTATCTGAAGCACCCCGACAGATTCAAGCGACCCTGGTCCCATGAATCCTGACAACACCAACAGGTTAGGTAATCCTAAATCCTCAACATCGTTGGTCCAATCCTTGGAAGGCAGGACAACTCAAACAGAGACAGGTTGGGTCTGGATAGAAACCAAAGAGCCTAACCCCCTGAGCAAACTTATACATATATATAGCGACGATGAGAGTCCGGAGTCATCTCATGGCATGACGGTGCGTGTCCAAGAGGAACTATGTCCTGAGAAAACCTCTTCCTCTCAACCCGAGTTTCAAGACTAGGAGGTCTTGCAAAAGGAAACAGAAACCAAAAGCGTCCTCGACACAAAAAGAACCAATGAATCAGAATTCGAGGTGAATCCAAATGATGGGCCCGAACCGGAGGAGACGAAGAAAGGATCTCTGCAGAAAGCAAATCAATTGTTCTACGACTTAGGAGAAAGTAAGTAACGAGCCTATACCCAACTCTTCCATTCTTACCAATGCTCAAATCCTTGACGAGCGACAAGTGGGAGTCAAACTCGCAAGATACAATGAGGAATTTTGCGAGTCAAACCTCGAACAAATATGCACCACTGACAGTTTGGGAAACAAACTAACATGGGGTGATCACCAGATACCAAATCTAGTAGATGAGGTGGATGATATCTATGCGATCTCCTACGATTAGAAGAGAAATGCCATCATTCAAAGGACTGCAAAGAAAAGAAGGATCTCGTTAGATCACTCCATCCTAGTTACTACAGAGGAGAACTTGATCAACACAGCAGACGCCCGGACATCTGAACTGATCGGTGTAGGAAAATCCCTCTCAGATGCCACCTTGGACAGAGCCAGGAGATATGAAAAGGAATTAGCCGCCACCCTAAAGGAGCTCGAACACTTGTGCCATATTGCTAAATACTACAAAGGATCCACACAGACCATTATGTATCTAAAAGGTGAGCTCGTAGGAGTTTACAACGAGTTTAAGAAGGAGAGACGCCTGTTACTTGAAAACATAGCTGAGTTTCGGGAGGACACTCTCATGGAAATTGCAACTTGCAAGGAGATGGAGCGATGGTATGAAAGGGATCAACAAGTAGTAGAAAGACTCGAGTACATTGAGGCAGTCCAGCAAGGCCGAGATAAGAAAAAACATGGCATTCAGGTGATAGGAAAAAGTAGTCTTAATCACATGAATCGATTAGCCGAGTACTGGGCCAAGATGTCTTGGGACCCACATCAAGAGATCCAAGAGTAATGGACCAGGTGTAATAAGCACTAGGGTAAAATTAACAAAATAATGAAGGATGTCGGGCTCCCTGAGTTTGGCACCCCCGATAAGTTCATTGACTTGAGAAACGTGGTCAAGCTGCATGCCGAACAAGATGCCCTATGGACTGAAGAGTTCGCGAAAATAGTCGATATGAAGCTGGGGCAAGTACAAAAATTTGTTAAACATCCAATCAGAGCCCGAACCATGCTAAAACAACTGAACTTCAGTTTAGTAAAGTATCGGGCACATGCAATAGACATCAAGGGAATATACATGGCCCCGATGGAACATCATAGATTTCCATGGGATCAAACTTGTGAAAAAATGTTTGTTAGATGGACTGAATAAGAGAGCAGTCATCCTTTCCAAGAAGTATCTCAAGATGACTGTTAAAGAAGCTATTATAAGATAACGCCACATGGAGATTTATGTTTTGTTTAAACTACAATTAGCTGTTAGTTTCGGTTAGAACTCTATATTATAAATAAATACATCGGCCGATTAGAAAAGGGTCGATGGTTGTTGTAAGAACTCTTTCTTTTACTTGTTAAGAATTATTTTGAGACTGATATGAATTGAGAAGTCCTTCTAGACAAAAGACAAACTATTTTCATCATATGCATGTGATTGGACTTGGAGAAGAATTACTTCCTATCATGTTTCATGAATGATGCAGTAATGAGTAATAGCAATTAATTTTGTTGTCAAGTTATCTGGTGCAATGTTTTGATGTTCTTTTCTTTAATGATGAAGATAAATCAGTGTGTTATTATGTAATGAATGGTTATGGTAGATGAATTATTTTGCTTGCCATTATCTTGTTACATATGTTCTTTCTTTCTGATATTTAGTTTCTCAGACACTAATTAGATGTTCACACGTTTAATGTATTAGTACTAGGCCTGTGGTATAGAGTAATTGTCTACATGTTGAGCAGTGGGTTATCCCAAGCTTAACCTCTTCCCCAGTAGTTAAAACTTAATCTTGTTAATTGTCAAGTTGGTTTATGTTGGATTTCATCTCTCACATCATCCCCACCCAAGAGAAAATACAAAAAACAAATAGCCCTAACTGAAGGAAGAGCCTTCACAAAGAAACACAAAGCCCATCGATAAATTGGCTAGATCGCAAGATCTGGAGAACCATTCCATTTTAAATGCTGCAAAGTCTAATTGGGCCTCAGTGGTGGGTTTGGTTCCTACTGTTGATTCAAGGGATTTAGGTCCCATCAACAGTAGTGTCAAACATTCTTCTGTATCATGGTCCGATGTGCGACAATACATACAGGTTGCTAGTGGAAGTGGAAATTCCCTTGCGTAACGTCCAGGTTGTTGACAATTGTGACACACCACTGGTCCTTTGCCTCATATGAAACCTCCTCTTGCTCATCCTCCACCTCTATAGCCTACTCGATATCCTCTCGGCACATTATACGGAGGCGCCTGATTATACTGCGTTGTATTGTACTGAGGCTGTGCCATGTTGTACTGTGGTTGCACATTATTATATGGTTGTTGCACAGTGTTGTATGGAGTTGGACCTTGATTAAATTGTGGTGCAACTTTCCCAGTCATCATTTCTTCCCACACTCTATATGCGTCTGACATCCTTTCTCACATCAACTCAATGGTTCTGCAATCTTTGTCATCATGGCCCACTAACTTGCAAAAGGTGAAATATGAGCTCTTAGAGGTTGTTTGGTATTTCTACATCATCATGTAGTGATAAGGGTCATGACTCGCTTTCTTGTATATTTCACACCACAATCCTCCTGTTGGTAGTGGATTTGGCATTCCTACTACCATATATTGCGCAAATGTTGGGAATTAGTTCTTGTGGTGTCCTTCCGTCCTGSATGTGGTACATCAAACGACTTCTCATTTATACTTGTTCTTATTCTGGTTCAGCTGAAACGYTAAGTTCTTCAAGTCCTCCTTCAGTTATTCAATAGCTGGGTCTATCTATTGATATTGATTTTGTTCCAGCTGTAAGGATGCCTRCAGAGCTTCTACCTACGTTTGGAAATTCTTTTGTCGCAAAGGATATTTTAAATGTGGTAACAATGAATTGACAAATAAGTGTCTATGTTGCATCTTAGTCATGAGATACTTCAACTTTCCCTTCAGTCACTTGAATCTTTGATCAATCTCCCATACAAACTCTCCTAGTTTTTGTCTTATTTYGATCATCTCATTCATGTACAGATCCTATGAAATTGGCTTCTGGAAATMATTTATCAGTAGCTTCTCAATGTCTTCAAGTGTCCTTGTCATCCCAGGGGCACTGTTTGTGTCTAAACTCATGTACCATTCTAGTGCGCAGTCTCTTAGCGTAATATCTAGCTGCGTAAGTTTGGTATCTTCATCAATGATCTTTTTTGCTTCCTAGATCTTTCACAAATGAACAAATGTTTCTCGGGGTCTTCTATTTCTTCTCCTCAAAATTCGGGTAACCTGATGGTGGGATAGTGTCCTGCCATTTTGAATGTTGAACTACTACTCCCGCGTGGTGTAGATACTTGACTAGTGCTTCCTGAACTGGATCCTCTAGTTATTTTTCCTTGCGTAGATGTACTTCTTGTTGTCTGACTTCTTCTGAACTTTGGTTGTCTAAACAGTGGTGTTCTCTTTGGTTTATTAGTTGCGCATGGGTTTATGGGTTCCACACTGACATTAATATGGATAGGGTTGTTTCCTTCTTTTCCAATTCTTGGACCTCTCGTCTGCCACTCATATGTTGCGCGCAAGATTTCCTCAATATGCTCCACAGACCAAAGATCCTCTACCTATTCCTCATCACTCGACAAGCCTTCCCTTGTGTCTATGAATCTCTTCTTGGTATTCACCTTGTACTGGTAGGGTACTCTGCTATGCATCTTTCCAATTGTCTCCAAGATCCACCCGATCTAGTCATCCTCCATCATGATTGGATCTAAGGGTTATTCCTTCTTTCCCTTGTCATTTGCTCCTTCCATTTCTCCTCTTTCTGTCAGTGCTTCCCCCCTTCCCCCATGCACGCAGGGAAATTTAGCTATCTGATTCCATTGTCATTACACCTTTGTTATATAGAAATATCTTAATCGAAGTATAGAGTGATCAAATGTACCTTCTTCAAGGTCCCCGTAGAAACTCTTGCTCCGCTGCGTTGTATGACTTTGTTGTGTCTACTGCAAACTCTATGATAAAACCTACTACAATACTATCAATCCAAAAGTCTACTGCACGAGTGAACTTGTTGTTGGTGTGCTAAAGCTGCTCAATATATATTGGGGTCCAATCTAGCTGTCGAATCTGGTTCATTGCATGGTTATCCTTCAAACTTAGTATCCACTCCTGCAATAGATGTGGAAAATCATATAAAAAGACTTCGTGTAAATCAGTAAACACGTATTTCTCAAGATATTTGCGAGGTGTTAGTCTAGGGTTTCTATTGTCTTTTTGTGCAAACTCTAGCTCCTTAGTTCTTAACCAAGTTTCAATCTCTTGTTTTGTGGGATTCCATGGCCTCAACATTCCCTCCTAATGGCTCATTGGTCTCTTCCCTAACCTTTTCTTAATCTTCTTTTGATAGATCTTTAAGTTATCTTATCTACTCAATCCTCTCCTGTTCCTACCAATGACAACAAAACCATTTGTTTGTTACATCTCTCCTATATTGTTTGCGTTTATTGACCTAGGGTTCATGTTTGTTTGGGTTTCCAAGAAAGCCTCTAAAACTATCATCCCTCCTGGTAAACTAGAAGGCAATGCAACACACAGAATGTGTTGTGCAGTCTCACTTGAGATATATTTAATGGGTGGTTGTAACACTCAGGTGTTTATAATCTAGGATTGAGTGGGAGATAAGCGAGCTAAATATTGAGCCATTATTATGAATTGTAAATGCAACATACTGTTATTCAAGATTTATGTAGTAGAACCATAGGCTTATCCCTTAATATCGCAAAAGCACTAAACAAGAAATAAAATAACTCATTCATTCAACATGATAATAACTGCTTCACACAATAAGATATGAAATCATTCATAATATAACAAAAATGTTACCGTGGTTCACCCCCTCCAGGGGCTATGTCCAAAAATATTTGGCTCTCAGCTCTTTTATTATATTATGTTCACATCTACAGCATCGTGTGCTTACAACTCTCCTCAGTCGGGTGAGATCTATATGAGGTAGACTGGATCGTACCAGGCTCCATAGCCTGTGATCTAACCCTTAAGATCTACCTTTCCTCGCCCTGTCTATGTCAATAGCTTATACAAAATAGGTCTTATAGAAAAACATTAACTATCACATCAACTCATGCATAGCTACAATAGTCAGAACCAAACAACACAAAGCTAACCACCTATGATACCTACATATCACTATTTATACATTTCGGGCTCTTCAGCCATTTACAATACCTTACCAAAACCCTAAACCTACCACTGTTAGGTCTTCTTCTGCATGCACGCATGTTGTTATTCCTTCCAGTTGTTTCTTTCCTTGTGCACTCCTTCCTTGCATGTGCATGTGTTGTGTTTCCTTCCAGCTGTTGCTTCTCTTGTGCACTCTTTATTTCTGAAAAACACCATGCTTTTCCTATTTTTCCTTTGTCCTGCCTCCAACACTTAACATCCTCTATTTTTTTTTGTATCTGAGTTTCTTGGCATAACCCTTACCTAGTCAGTGTCTTTCTTGACATCCATGGGTTTTCCCTTGACAGACGCATACATATGGCGTTGTCTGTGTTTAGGGAATGTACATACACCTCTATTCCCTGGACAATCATGTACACTATTTTCCAAATATTTTTGGCTAGGTTTAGTGTTTTTTGGGTGATTTTTTCTGGTTGTTGAGCCTTCTTGGGTCCTTGTCCTGTCTATTGAGTGCCTACAGAGTGACAAGAAGTTGCATCATTGTTGAATGTTTTTGGGTGAAATCATTTCTTGTCATTTTTCTCATTTGTTGTCCTTGCACTACTGGTCTGGGTAGTCACTTCTTGGTTTCATGCTTGGCTTGTCTTCTTGTGCTTACAACAAGGTCTGCCTGAGAGGTTTTTATTCAGTCCTTGCATTTTCATTTCATTATATTGAAAATACAAAAAAAAAATGATTTTTTGCATTTTATTTAGAGCATTTGCAGTTTTTTCTTCATTACAATAGTTATGGCATGTTAGAAAATATTGCACTTCATTAAAATTGAATATATTGCATCCTATGCACAACATTTAGGAGCATACCATTTATTTAAAAGGCAATACTAGTAATTAACAATGTTTTTACATTTATTTCTTTTTATATGCTCAGTCATAACACCATTAGTTTCACGATCGCACCTCTTGAGTAAGAAGAATCCACTAAAATTAACATTGAATAATTAAAATTGATTAGAAGTGATTTTATTTTTTAGAATACACAAACAAGTTTAGGATCTAGGGCCTTGGAATAAGATTTTGTGAGTAAACTTCTCCAAGGCTATAAAACTCAACGTATGCGTCTAACCAAGGAGTGGTGAAACCCATTGTATAATTGGTGTCCTCAGGAGGCTCCGTTTACACCAAATTTAAGCACAAGGTCACACGAATTTGGTTGTAGATATATCCCTCTAATACCTTCCTAGCGTCATATATATTTATGGGGTTCTATTCATATGTGGGGGTTTCGCTAGTTCCTTTAACTTCGTGAGAGGTGGTGCTTTCGAGACTTCAGAAATTTCTACCCTACCCATATGGTGGACCGGACTTGTGACTACTCACCCAAGCATTGGTTATACTGTGGTGACCATAGTTGCCCAACCTAGGTATCCACACAGGTTTCTTGCCGGGGTTATTCTGCAGGTACCCTGAGTCAAATACAGATCAAACAACACACAGAATTTATGGAGGATTGACAGTGTCAGGATGTGTATTATCAATCATCGAGACTGTGGAAGCCCCCGATGAAGGGTCAGGACGAGAGAAAGAAAATTGAGTCAATGGTCACAATATGACCCTCATGTGGAAAAAATAGGAGCCGAAAAACCATAGAAACCACTGCATGCATCACATAAGTTCAACTCCTTCCTAACAACAGGTTGTATTCAAGAGGTGCATCAACCACTTCAACTTTGACACACATAGTTTTACCTCCCAATTGCATGGGGAAGGATGAAATAATTTTTTGTTGTCTAAATGATCGATTGTCAAACATCGTAAGCAAAGTAGGCGACAAACAGAACTCAGGCTGTCCAATGGCCTTCCAACATGCCAAAGACATCACACAAGTCAAAGCACCCTCATGAACCATTGTACAGAAAATGTTATGCATTAAATATTTCGTGGTGTAATCCATTACTATCTAAAAGGAAATGTGGTGAGGAAGATGAGGTTTTAAATAAGTTGGATAGAAAATGATTTCTCCTGGGTTACAAGTCTTCGCTGCTCCCAAGGAAGACAACAAAGATTTTCTCTCTGAGGGGAAACTCTGGAGGACTTCCAAAGAAAACATCACACAAGGGGTCTATACCAGATCCTCTACAATGGAGTAGTTCTGGGTGGCCCTCACATTTGGATTATGAGAAGCCTTCTTAAACACACCTTTTGGGATGCGAGTCATCATTTCTACCACTGCCTTCTCAATTTGGAGAGGATTCAGTGGGATAGTGGCTTCCTTTCCCTTCTCAGAAAATTCCAAGATTTCATAATCTCGGGCCCTGGGCACTAAATGAGCCTCTGCATTCATCATGTAAATATTTGTGGTCAGGTTATTATTGGTAGGCATGGGGGGTCCCTGAGTGCCCCCTTCCATGCTCGTGGATGCTAAAGTCTGAGCCATGTTGTACCCTTGTGTAAAAGGGTTCGTCAGCACAATAGGTTGTTGTTGTGATAATAGCTTCTGGGATTCTGTAAGACGAGGGATAGATGAGTCGGGTGTTCTTCCGTACAGAGATTACATAGATACTTCGACTTTTTCTTCTCCATTTTTCCCCCACCAACATTGTTGGTAGGCTTTTTATCCCCTTTACCCTTTTTATTTCGTTGTTTCTTATTTCCCTCGGGTTGCTAGTGTTGATTTTTCATTAAGCTAGGATCAAGCATGAATTTCATTCCAATTTTAGCATTTTACTTGAACCATAGACAATTTTAGTTACACCATAACAGTTTACTGCAGTAACCAAGATCACAAGAAGAAACACCATGCACAAGTACACCAAAAGTATATTGGGAAACCCTTCTCAATAAGGGAAGAAAACCCAAACAATCCTTTGCCATATTATTCAAGAGAAAGACCTCCCACACCATAAACCTGGCACATAAAAGGGTGCTCACAAAACCTAGAATACTAGCGCCCAAGAGAGGTGCGCACTTCATCCCAAGAATAAGTACTTGCTGAAATTTCCAAACTCACACTTGTGTTGTGTTTCCTCAATGGGAAAATTTCCTTTATTTATATTAGATTGGACATATCAAAAGTAGTGGCTATTGGCACAACAGGGCCGACCTCAATAACTCAAAATACAATTAATAATTACCATATTAATTATATTTTACATTAATTATTTTTCACTTTATGGTGGGGCCGACCTGTATCCTTTACATCACAAATAGGGTTACAAGTAAGTCCAACTCTTGGAAAATATAGAAAGGGATCTCATACACCCATTAGTGCTTAGCCACTAGGGGCACGCCCACTTGTGCTCAGCCACATGGACGTCCAAGTCAACATATCTCTATCTCACTGCATTTCACAGGAGAATCATCTGGACACACTCTCACTAGTTCTCAACCGCTAGGATCACGTCCACCTATGCTCATCCAAAATGATGTCCTACTCAACATATATCTATCTCACTATGTATCACAAGAGAATCATATGGAGTACCACATCATTTCATATCTATCTCAGAGAGAACGACACACCCAACTCATGGGATTCCTCACCCCACACAGGGGCACATAGTGTTCCATCTCTGTCTCAGAGAGGAACCACACACCCATCTAATGGGCACACCCAAATCATGGTCTTCCTCACCCCACACAGGGGCACACAACATTCCATATTTGTCTCAGAGAGGAACAAGAAATCCAGCTCATGGTCACACCCAACTCATGGGCTTCCTCAGAGGATGACTCACTTAGTCTGTGTCTTGGAGGATGTCTCATGCAACTGTAATCATCAACAATTGGTTGGCCTTGGGATTCGTCGACTGTACATTGTGTACCTCTGAATTTTGGGTAGGGGGAGAAAACAAACTCAAAGTCTGGTTGGCCACAGTCAGTTGTATCGACAACTATTACAATTGATTTGATAATAGGTCTATGGACTTGCTTTGTGCTGAGCCCACGATATCGTCAGCATGGGGTCCATAATTTTTCTTAACCTTATCGATAGTATATTGTGATGCATCTGGAAAAANTTGTGTACCTATGAATTTTGGGTAGGGGGAGAAAACAAACTCAAAGTCTGGTTGGCCACAGTCAGTTGTATCGACAACTATTACAATTGATTTGATAATAGGTCTATGGACTTGCTTTGTGCTGAGCCCACGATATCGTCAGCATGGGGTCCATAATTTTTCTTAGCCTTATAGATAGTATACTGTGATGCATCTGGAAAAATCTCATAGCACATGCCAGACTGAGAGTAGATTAGTTCAAGTTGTTGGGCTCTCATAATCTCCTCCTCCTCTGAAAACACTCTGTAAGTCACTACGCCCTTGGATACCCAGGGCACCAAAGACTTCAAGAACCACTCAAGAAAGAAAGTAGGAGGGACATTGACCTTAATTAATCTCTTTCTATGCAACCACTCTTGGATATGATCAGAGATGTGGTCGGCCTTGGTTTTCTCAAAGTTGGCCAACGATTCGGTGTTGGCATCGTATCTCACAGGTAACTGGAAATGGTTCAAGAAGACCATTGCCAAGTCATTGAAGTAAGAGTACCTCGAGCAATTGAGCTCAATATGCCACTTCGTCGCACCCCCTATAAGAGTGTATTGAAAAAGGTGCAACTGGAAAAAGTCATCCTTCAACAAGTTTGAAGAGCACCGTAAATGAAAATTTGTCACATGATCACCTGGATCTTCACCAGGCTTTCCCTCAAATTTCAGAATATCTAAAGGAAACTTAGTCGACATAGGGGGGTAACACGGATCGTGACAAATTGGGATGTTTAGTAATCTCAACAAGTTTGGCAGATGTAGCGTTTCCAGAAATGGTAGTTTCAGTTGTGAACTATTTGCAGGAAAAGAGGGTCTTGGAGTTTGACTAACACCAAGTTGCCAGGAAAAGTTGGACTACTGGTCAGGGTTCTGATAGAAACCGTGTCCTTGAATAGCATAAGGTAACTATGTATGTTGGGGTGCCATCGATTGAATCTCGAAATTGGACGACACAGCTTGTGCAGGGATTTCTCCCTACATTGTGTTCCAAGGATATTGGAAGGGGATGCCCCTAGCCGATCTAACAAGCATGGGTACRGAGCCCTTCCTGGGGTTCCATTGAGTATGGAAGGGGTTTCCTCCGACCAACATCCCTTGCAAGRRAAATGATACTTGCCAAGGATAACAAAGACCATGTGTGGAGAAAACTCCAGTCGTTGCTCCTTGTGAAGGAATAGTACTTTGCATYGGGTTTTGTTGACCAAAATTGAGGTTTCCCCCAATCGATCCAGCAGACGAAGAAAAAACATTGTTACCAAACTCACTAAATAAATAGAATGGCATAGATCCCACCAACGTTGTATAAGATGAATGTACTAAACTCCCTCCACCAAACAATCTATAATTAGCATTTGGACTGATTGGCTGCTGAAAAGCACCATTGAGCGAAGGGGACTAATGAGGTATATAACCCCCACCATAAGGGATACCATTAAAAGGGCAAAAAAGTGCCCCCTGTTGACCCTTACATGGGAGCGTTCGAGCTCCCAACCCCCATACCCATGGTCTATAAGGTAGAATAAGTAAGAACCAAGTTTTATCAAAGTCGAGCATCTCATATGAAAAGGGAGGGCTCGTCGCACTCTAAGTAAATGGAACAATGGTTGAAGCCGATAATGATATCGGATCACTTCCTGAAGTTGAGGGAGTTGAGACCACTATGGTCCTGACTGGTGAAGGTGGGAGAGGAGGTAGGATTCCCCCTGAAGTAGTAGTCGTAACGATAGTATGATGACTCTCGAATGAAGTAGAAACATTCGCTTCCATTTTCGCTCGTAGGACTAGCTGGCGCTCAGAATATGTCACCTCAGGAGGGACAATCTGAATCAAGATCGACGCCAAAAAGTCAATAATTGAAGGGTTAAAGGGCCTGAGACCTTCTGCCTCAAGGTCAGAAATGGTAGTTTTCTCTAAATTCGGAAAGTCTCCTTGCAGAGTTGGCTCGAGCATATTTTCTTGTGGCCTGGTCGCTTCAAATGACCCTTCTTAATCATGTCTTCGCCTCAACGGTGGAAAAGGTGGCTCCAAAGTAACCGACGATAGGCCTTGAAGCCTTCATGATCGACAGATTTGTTGATATTCCACTTTGTGAAATGATCAAATGGAACAGTAAGGCTTGAGTAGCGTAGAAAAAAAATCACACACTAAAATGTTTCCTAAAGATAAATCAAGCAGTCGACTATTTAGTAGGAAGGACAGTTACACCAATCGACACTAGAGCAACTAACCAGTGCAAGTGCAACTCAAACACAGAAGAAACCTCTGGGTATAATATGCAAATCATGATCCAACATCCATCCTAGGTACCCTGGTATACCCCCAGAGTCACCTATGTAAGTCCATAAATTATGGGCAACTAGGTTGTTAGCTCGCAGTCAATTACCAGAAGGGTACAGTCGGGAATCGGGAGATCGTAATGAGCAGGATAACAAGTCCAAAGCCATTCAAGGGTATCTAAAGCTAATGGTAGAGAATAAAACTGAGGATCTCGAATAGATTTTATGTCCACAAATCTCCGTAGGAAAATGTAGTTGGTATTGTTCCCAAGAAAGACCCTCAATATACAATCCTCACTACGTTCAATCTAGCTTTGAAGGGGTTATCTCCTCTTCCTTTCCTCACGTGACCTCATGTTTATCCCAAGTGTTAGAGGGGGGTCTTGGCTAACTCTTACGACACTGGACTTAAAGCACTCCCTAACTCAAACCCCGATGTTTTTTTTAAAGTGACCTTGAAGAGTTTCCTCTTCACACCTAATTCAAGGCCCTAAAACCCTAAACTAGTTTGTGAATCCTACAAACAAAATATTAGGCATTATTTTTAAGGCTTGATTTAATAAAAAGGTACGGTAGTGAAACTAATGGTGTTATAAAGAGATGAATAAGGAATATAAATTTAAAGTACTTGAATGAAAAATTACTTCGAAATTAAAAAAAAATATTGTAACCAACTCTTTGTAAATTCAACTTTTCTAAGTGATATTTCAAGATCTTGTAAATGGAAGAAATTATAAAAACTAGCTTTCGCTTGACTACAAACTACTTATGTTTCACGAAATCAAAAGAACTTGGAAATAAAGATTCTTTTTCCTTTTGCAATTAACAACTTTAACTACTTTACCAAACTAAATGCAAGAAAATAAATTCTCTTTTTATTTTTATTTTTTCGAACTGCTTTAATGAGTAAAAACCGAAGTAATTGTTTTTTTGTTTTTACAAAGCAAGAAATAGGGACAAAGAGAAAATTTAAAACAAGACTGGTAAAGACCCTAAGCCTACTGCGGATCATAGGGTTTTAACCAAGAAACAAAAAGGCGGATCTCAAGACTTGACATCTCGCTCTAAACCTTTTAGGGAAAACACAAGAATACTAAAGAAACAAGTAAACTGGAATCTATACCCAAGCTATGGCCATAGACAGAGACTCTGGCTGATTCAAGAAATCCCTGAGAAGTGTGAACTTCTATTAGGAAAGAGGAAAATTCCCTCTTTATTAAAAATACTTTCATGAAACAGAGATGCAGGTTGTTGCATCAGCAAGTTGTGTATGTACGCATGTTTTTTATTGTGCAGATCGTGTATGTACATGGGCTGACCCAAAACAGGGCGCGTACACCTCTGATTATTTTCAAAAATAAAAAGACAAGGAAAACTTACAGGGTAGGGAAAGCTGGTATGCACCTTGGAGGTGACCAAAACCCCTTGATAGACTCAGTAAAATTAATTGAAACTCGAAAGGAAAAAAAAAACCAATCAATCAACCCAAAACCCCCTAAAAAACTGTGGAGAGATCCCTATCATGGTTTCTATTTCTGCTAGTGGGAAAATCTTCCCTTTAACTATACCAGGGTTTAAGATATAGACAGAGAGAATGACTGTCTAAAAGTCAATCTATTTTCTACCCTACCCAAACATACCAAAAAAAATGAAAAGAAAGCAATAAGAGAGAAGATCGGTAACTGTACCTTTTATCCCACGTCTGGTGATGATCTCCTCAAGATTTGTAGTTCCAAATACTGCAAATCTCCTCCCAAAGCTGACTTGCATCCAAAACTAGGCAAACCAGGACATGCTATTTCTATTCATGAGTTAGGGTTAGATATCAAATGCTATGTATAAATCAAAGAAAATACACAAAACATCATCATTTGGGACAGGGAAAAGAGATTCTTTTATTCATCAAACAAAGACTAAAACTTACATTTGTGTTGACCACCATTCCACGAACCTAGTCCGAACTCTTCTTTACAATGCTCCAAGTTCACCTTCAATAGGCATTTTCTCTCAATTTTCTCATCACCTCAAGGGAAGGGAATGGATTGAATGGAAGAAGAAGGGGCTGAAGAGGAAATGCTAAGGCAATATCTCACAAAAGGTAGCAAATGCTTGGGCAAGGAAGGGAAGTGAAATTGGGCATATTTTCACTTTTATTATTCTTGGATGTGAAATGAGACCCCAACACCTCATTTATATGAAAAAAGGATGGTTATTTGGTTGGGTGATGGGCTATAGCAGGTGAATTGTTTGGGAAACCTCCAATAGCCTGTTAATTTCAACGAATTCCTTACACGTTTTTAATTTTTGCAACTTTTGCAAGCATACGCTGGTTGTTTAGTGTGAATCAAGTGTATGTACGCCAGATTTATAGCATGCAACAAGTGTATGTACTCGGGATGTAGTGGTGCATGGAACATACATGCTCTATAAAATGGTTTTTTAAGAAGAGCTCATCAACAGTGCTTTGGAAAAATATGCAAGTAAGAGAACCAAGGTCATGTATGCATGAATAGGGAATTTTAGGGCTATAACCCTTTGTACCTTCATGACAACTATCTGATTGGGGTTTAAGAAGATTTTAGTTTCATTACAGCTCATTTAGTTACGACAATTTGTTCCTATCTAGGGTAGGATGGAGTAGAAGTAGATTATATTTCTTTATGTTTCTTTTACATAGTCTTCATCTACATATTTCACTTGCATAACCATCCATATTTCACCCTCACAACCAGTAATGGCAACTAATCCAGAATCTGGATGGGTCTCCTAAACCAAATGGTGCATGGTCTAATTCGGACCATGTACCAGGGAGTACCCCTTATTCGTTCTAGGAAATTACGCCCCATCAACATAATTGGTGCTAGAAGGAGGCACTAAAATTGTATGGATTACATAAATGCGTTACATGTATGTGGTCAATCCTCTAAAAACACTCTTGTTCCAACTCTTTTTCCTCATACCAATTCATAAAAGGAAGTTAACTTTGAAGACACAAACCTTGCATTTGAAAGTGCTATTGGTAGTCCCAAAAATTATATAGAGACTTGGTTTCCTATACCTTATGAAGAGTTTACTGAAACCCACTGTAACACATGAGCCTATGCCAAATTTCTTGGTAGGTTACCCACAACCTCAGAACTACCCAGGAGAAGAACTACGCATGTAATATGGCCAAACAACCACCCCAACATTTTGGTTGACTCCATTGAATACCTGATTGAAACTTCTTTTCAGGAAGTGCATGTCCCCTTGAATTAAATTCTTCATACCCCTCCTGAAAGGAAACATAAATTTGACGGTGAAAACCCAGAAATTAATCTCGAACAGATCATGGGTGAACATCAATAAGGAAGGGTAGTAATCCCACCATGGTTGTATGAAGGTGCCCTGCATTTGGCACAACCCTTACATGAAATGCCCATAAATACAGAAAAACTACTTCCAAAATTTACCCCAGATAGACCCAAATCACCATAGGATCATATAAAACATTTATTTTTAGCTACCTACCTCCTCAACGTTTGACATGAAGACATGGTCTACAATATTTTCCGTTATACCTTTGCAGGTAGAGCATCCACTTGGAATTGTAATATACCACCCAAATCCATAACCAGTTGGGAAGACTTTGAAAAGGCCTTTATTGGGGAATTTGGGGAACAAAAAACCACTACTTCCTTATACAAGAAATTAGAAGCCATAAAAAGCGAAAAAAAGGAAAAAGTGAAGGACTTGAAACAAAGTTTCATTACAATCCTCACTAATTTTACTGCCGAAACAAACCCTCTATAATACTTAGCCATAAAATACTACACTTCGACTCCAATTCGTTCTATATGCATGTTTGTTAAACGAGATAGTAAGGACACTTTAGCTCAAAATTATGAGGAAGCCGAAACTATTGAGAAAGATTTATATTCTTATGATAGTCACCCACACTCTGAAGAGATCAAATCAGCCAAGAAGAAACCATTGTTGTTGACGAAACTCCCTAAGAAGGAACCAAAGGATATCGATAGTGTAGTAAATTTAGTTAGGAAGTTGTCCAATGAAGTTGTAAACCTCAATAATAATGTTGGAGAAGGATGTTCAAGACCTAGAAATTTTTTCCTATTCTTCAAGAGGAATGACAACCATGCCAAGCCACGTAAAGTACCACAACTCATGCTAAACCTGGATACCTTCGATAATGACAACTTTAGCTCATATCACCAACATAATCACTATGAAAAAACTTTTCCACAGTGGATCAACTCCATGACCTCTATTATCAACCACCTGCTAGATCAATAGATATTAACTAACGAGCAACCCAATGAAGGAGGAAAATAGGAGACCATCGAGGAAATCCCTCAAGAGTATTCCATGTCCTTGTGGAATTAGTGTATTGAATCATATGATAAAAAAATTGAAGAATTTTTTATTGGACATACACCAGTTATAAAATATTCACCTAGATATTACAATCTACACAACAAAGGTGTTGTTCCAAGAAATTATTCTTCTCCGAAGGACAACACCCCTCTCAAGAAAATCAGCCCCCCTATTCCCAATTCGAAACCAATAACCCTGGCTCCAACTACTACCAATAATAAATATAACACTGTTGTTTCAACCAGCAACAACAAATCTAGTACGTCGAACTCGACTAAGAACAACATTAATCCCAACAATCCAACAACCAACACCAAATCTAATAGTCTACAACCAAACACAACAACAAACAAAATAGAAACGTTCAATTTAGAGTATAGTGTTATTGAAGACATGAAGAAAACTAAAGCCAATGTTTATATGTATGATATATACACATTACCACAACAACGTGATCTCCTTATTGGTACTTTCAATGCCAACAACTCTCAGAAGAAATACATTTTTGCAACTGACGTAGGTTCTAAAACTGCAGAAGCAAAGGCGATACATATAGCTGAAATCAAATTTTCCATCGATGAAACAAGTATAGGTGCTTATTCGAAGTCCCATATCCCTCCTTTTCTGCTTACATATGAAAAATTTAATTTCAATGTACACAATTGTTTGGTAGATTCTAGTGCTTCTTCCAACATCATGCCATATTCAATATTCCAAATATAAATGTTGTACCACAATTGAATACCAAAAAAATCATACAATTAGATAGGTCATATGTAAAATTAAGAGGAGAGATCAAATATGTATAGATTGTATTGCTTCTGATCCAATGGTTCATCAAGTAATTGACATTGTTGTTGTTGACATCCCATATAGTTATGATTTTTTGTTGATCATGAATCTCTTAGCCAAACTTCAAGACTATTTCTCTACAGATTGCTCTCACTTATGGATTCCATACAAAGGTAAACCCAATCATATCCATGTAAACAATGAAGCTCATATGAAACACACAGTAACCAAATTAGAAGGTAAAAATGAGTCGATCATCTTTTCACATTCTGTTTTGGGTAATTATTTCTAAGAGACTGACCATGGTTGTTATGAAGCACAACCATATTAGATTCCAAAAAATACCCAGTCTGAACTCCTTCCATGCAATAAAACTGATGATGATGCTTGTATAGTATTAAAATAATTAGGTTATTGTATAATTAACCCACTTGTATATACTAACATTTGGAATATGTTTTTTGATGGCTTCAAATATCAATATGGAGTCGGGGAAAGATGTATCCTTATCGACCCACATCAATGTTAAATACTCATATCCTTCCAGTTGGAATTTAAATGCACCAATAATACCTCAGAATATGAATCCTTGGTCCAAGGTTTGAATAAATCCATCGACCTCAAGGTAAAATGATTACACTTATTTGGTTATTAAAAATTAGTTGTTCGATAGGTAAGACACACCTTTCACTAATTGTCCTTGCATTTGAGAGGTTACCAAGAAGAGGTATGTAATTTACTTTATTCTTTCGAATATTTTAATATTGAATCTATACCCTGCTACCAGAATGTTGCTACAAACATTTTGGAAAACATAGCCTCTATATATACGCCTCTTAATGATGGTTTTTATATTGAAATCATGTTTAGACCTTCCATACCAAATAATGTCATGAACTGAAGGGTATTCAATAATGGTACCCAAATCATCAATTTCCTCAACAACTCGTATTTCTTCCAAGAATATGTAAAAGACAATGAATCTCATGCACAAGATATTCAAAACTATCGAGATGAAGTAGTCAAAGTAAAAACCAATTGCATCCCAAAAATGTGTTATCACTTGAGAAGCTATTTGATTTGCAGAATAAATTCAGAAGGCCCACAAATTCAAATACCAACAGTTCAACCATGATGAATTTTCTAGTTAACCTAGGAACCCTTGAACATCCAAAATACATCAATTTGGGCACTTGCTATTCAAAGGCCTAAAAGAACACATCCAGGAAACTATTCAAAAGGTATTTTGATTTATTTTCCTAGACTTATGAAGATATGAAGAATTACAAAACCTGAACAATTCAACATGTGATTCCAATCAAGGAAGGTGTCAAGCCATTTCAACAGAAATTAAGGAAAAATACATCTTACCCTTAAACCACTCATTCAGAAAGAGTTAAAGAAGTTTCTAGCCACTCGTATAATTTTCAAAGTCTGTCACTCAACCTGAGTGTCAAATATGGTTCATGTTAGAAAACAATTGGGAGATAATAAAATATACATAGATTTTCAAAATCTGAATCGGGCTTCCTACAAATACAACTATCTGTTCCCCCCTATGGAACATATCATGCAACTTGTCTCAGGTTCTGAAATGTTTTCTCTATTAGACGAGTTCTCGGGCTATAATAAAATTCTTGTAGTAGAACCTAGCCATTTTTGTTTTTGGTAATCTTGAACCTTTTTGACTTGGTGAGGGATTTCCTTAGCTGAGATGCCACAACAGAGGGACATCTAATCCATCAAGGTCACCTGGGGATCACACCTAGCCTGGACCGCACCAACCCTTAATGTGGATGGATTTGTGGTATCCCCAAGGGTTTCAAGCCGATGAATTTCAATTTTGAAGTGCCTTAATAGAGCACTCCCTCACCGACTGCTCTAGACCTCGGGGATAGACCTAACTTATTAAATACCACCTTCTAGACGAACTGGGGAACATATGCATACCATAGAATGACCTTTGGGTTAATAAATTTTGGTTCCACCTTTCAAAGGGCTATATAAATCGATTTTAAAGGTATAATTGGTGAAAGTGTGGTGATTTATCTGAAGGATGCCATGGTTTATTCAAAACAATGAGTTGATTGCCCAAATCACCTGAAACATATATTCAAACAATGCAAAAAATATGGTATCTCTTTGAATCCCAAGAAAACATTTTTTTCTATTTTAGAAGGAATTTTATTAGGGCATGTGATTTCCAAAGGTGGTATTTTGGTGGACCCAGAAAGAACAAAAGATATCATGCAAATCCCACCACCGTATAACAAAAATTCCATGCAATCCTCTTTTGGAAAAGTAATTTTTGTTATAAGATTTGTTTCAGACTTTGTTGAAATCATAAAACCTCTTCAATGGATGATAGAGAAATATTTTCAATTCAAATGGACATCTATTTAAAATGAGTCCTTTGAGAACATCAAGGCCTCCATAGCAATTGTGCCATCTTTACAGAGTCCATATTTCACCAAGGACTTTTTGTTGTACACCTTTGCATATAACCATTCTCTTGCATCATTGCTCACACAGAAGGATGAGAAAGGGAATGAGTGCCCGATCGCATTCATGAGGACTCGATTACAAGGTGTTGAACTAAATTACCCATTGATGGAAAAGAAATATCTTTTTGTCCACAAAGAGATTAAACAATTCAAACCTTATATTTTGAAGAACCATGCTAAAGTAATCATTCCTCACCTAGAGGTAAGAGAATTAGGGGGTTGGAGCCAGATAATTAGGGAGTTGGAGCTTCCTTCAGGTTGGGGCCTGAGAAACTAGGGTGATGGAGCCTCCTTTCAGTTGGAGATGGATAATTGGAAGTTGGTGCTTCATTGAATGTAATTCTTTAACATATAAGAAAATCATTTTGTGATTTTCTCTCGCATTGGGTTTCCACGTAAATATTGGTGTATTGTGTATTCTGTGGATGTGTTTATTATTGTTTATTATACACTAATGGATGTTAATGTTTATGATATAATAATATATTGATGATGAACTGATGAACATCGTTGAATAAGTTAAAGGAATATAAACTATGGTTGAAAGTGGTATAATTTCTCATTACTAATTCACCCCCTTTCTTAGTAATCCAAGAGTGCACATTTGTTCTATTTTGTGCATTTAATCGACATTCATATGTTATATGGATGTGAGATTCACAAATATGGCACCATTTCATGTTTTTAAAGTTATGTGGGAAGTCTTGCACAATATGGTTAGTCATGACCTCACATATATTGCAATATGTCTCAACTTGCACTCGTCATGCATCCGTTTCTCCTGTCACTTGATCATTGAGACTGCAGGTGTATTTTGTGTGACTATATCCATAGTGTATAGTACACCATATCTCATTTCTTCTTAAATTAAAGTTCTTGATAGGCTGTTAAAGTTTCTCTAGTTTGTCCTCCACCCTTTTTTCTAATGATGAAGAAGTCGATGGGACTTCTTCATCTGATTCGACGTGTTGTGCTTTCTGCAGTGCATCTTCACATGTGTTTATATCATAGAGGTGCAATGTCGATCGAATTCGTTGGGGTAAACCAGCTACATACCATTGTACTAGTAATTTTTTATCAATGGTCGATGAGATTTGGATGAGGAGGTCTTTAAATATTTTGTCATATTCTCGAACCAACTCTCTTGGTATTTGATTTATCTCTTAAGTTTATGTGTAGCCAAATGCACAACATCTTCGACTTTGAAAAATGATAGGAAGTTGTTCTTTATGCCTGATTTCGACCAATTTTGATTCTTTGTATAATTCATGAACCATGTAAGAGTGTGGTGTCGAAGAGCTGCACCAAATTGTGCCATTTGTTTATCATCATATGTGATGTCTGTTGTGTCCTAGAATTTTTCACATATGAATCAATGTATTTTTGGATCCTAATCTCCCTTATAAATGGGAATATGATTGAGTCCCATTTTTGTATTATTTTTAAGAAAAATAGACTTTTGTGATGATTGCTTGATCAAGAGTTTCAACTCAGGTGTTCGACTTTTAGTCGGTTATCATTGTGTTGAATCATATGCCGGTCGATCTTTTGTCGAATAGTAATAGAGAACTAATTTTTTTTTCTTTTCCTTGAGATTTATTTCTTCAGTTTGACAACTTTTATCTTTATACTCGACTATACGTCATTAAAAAAAATGTTTCAGTTCATGGCTATAATATACTAAGTTATTGTGCTTCTTTGATATGATATCTGGAAAGGGGGTCGACTCTGTGAGATTCTTGATGTGGATGAGCATGTTATATACTTTATTTAGGTTTATTTCTAGCTAGACTATGATTGTACCGTGTATATTCTCGTTCTCGTCGGTTCTATACCATAGCCTTGCGTATTTTTCATTGATCTAAAGCCTCTGCTAGAGGAATTATTTGATTCAAGGGTTATTTGCTTGAACAAGAGGAGTTCATATTAAGAGTCCCAAGTCTTCATAATACATTCTCTCAGGTTGGTATTCAAGTTGATGGTTTCCCATGCTAGCCTCTATCAATTGTACTTTATTACTTCTGTCGGGGGTCACTACGACTGCTGTTATGGCGAAATATAATAAATTCATGTCAGAATCAGAATTCACACGTGCTCTATCAGGTTGAACCTCCCTGAATACTCTTCTATTAGAATTCTGTTTGTTCCATATATTACGGATCTCCTTTCTTTTCTTTGTCCTCTTGTCCCTCTCTAATTTTTGGATGTCAGTCATTTGCTTGTAAATTTTTTTTACTCTCGAAGACATTTATGCTTCAGTCGTAAAAAAATTGGTATTCTCTTCTTTTTCTTACAGAATCTCATAGATCAATCGACCCCCTATCACCTCCCCGAATTACTCGAAGTTTAGGGTGATGGCCATATTTATTTCCTTAGAAGGTAATCCCAGGCTTCTTTTGTATCCTTGCACTTTGATTCCCAGAATTATTCCCACTTCTCGTATTTTTCTTTCAAGTTACTATTTGATAGTGATATTATCAGTCAAGGTCTGTACTCAACAATGTCATTGACTCCTTTGTTGAGAAAAACATTATGGAGCAGTCTTGAAACGCTGCACAAAAATCCTTCGTGTAGTTCGGTGTAGAATTTTTCTTTTAATTTGTCGAGGGAAGTTCAATCCTCAATAGCTTGGTCTATTATATAATCTTCAAAAATTATTTCAACCCACTTGTGCAAGTTCGTTCATCCTCTGTTTGTGAGTTTGAGCATTAATTTTTCCTCATAATTCAATTTACGCATTACCATATTTGTTAATGTAATCGAATATGGATTATGGGATAGCCTCTAGAAAGTGTTCATGAGTCTCTTAGAAAAATTGTGATCTTGCTTCTGCTAGCATGAGGTTGTTCCTTATTGCATAATTCTTGATGTAATTTTCAAATTTTTTTTCCCACCATTCGTGTATGTCTTGTAAATTTATCATCCATGTGATCTTCTACATGCCTAGGTTTAGAACTACCAGCAACGGAACCAATGTTGTAATCTAGGAAAAAGTGGGGAATGTTACCAGTATTCCATCACATAAGGAAGAAAATCATAGAGATTACATACACATATGTAAAGACAAACAAAAAGTAGTGAGAGCCCAAGAAACAATACTTTATTTTATATATATCTATATCTATGTATCTATATATCTATCTATCTATCTATCTATCTATCTAT